>MU670026.1:30678-67604 GCA_026770625.1 Nicotiana glauca | reverse complement strand
GGGGGGGGGGGATCTATTTCCTAAAAGCGGCGGATCTCCTCTTTAACTCTTCACTAAGATGCTGAGCCCAAACAGTGTTGAGGCAACGCAGGCCAAGAGGTGTTGTAACATATCCAACAACAGATACTCAGTTTTCATTAAACTACAACATCGATTTTCCAAATAACTCTAGCAACAGTTAATGACTCAAACATGAACATGAGCTAGTTTCCAAATACCAGTTATGTCTTGCCAACAACTGAATTTAAAACACTAATTAAATGAACGAGGATAGACTACTGGAATACCTTAGCTTATTCTTTTGAAATCCTTAAGGATGAAAATCACAAACAATTCAAACCATGTCAAAGAAGCACAAATGGATTTTTATCGACATATGAATTAGGATAGTTACGGACTCGAACCATTAAGAAACGAATAGACCTAGCGTGAAACTGGAAAGAATTCAAACTGATTCTTAGCTAACTTACTAGCAGAACTTAACAAAAAAACAAAACAAAAAAGACGAAAGAAAGGATTTCCAGCATTTGAAATTCAAACCTCAGATGATTTCAAATTCCCAGCATTTCATAGAAGAACCAAATATGATTTCAACACTCATTTCAAATTCAAACCCCAGCAACAAAAGGATTCCCCAAAAACTCGTTCCTGAACATGTGAGGTAAAGAACAACTTAACGCTAATTTATACTTGAAGACAAGATTCGATGCTAGTTCATATAGAAATAAGCAAGGAACTTAGAAGATGATTTTCGATTTCATTTTTTAAAGCTCAAATTTAACCAAGCAAATAGAAATGTCCATTAGAACCTTAACGAGCAATCACTGAACCTTCATACAATGACCTCAACCTTGAAGTAAGCATGTTTTGAGCAAGTTTAAGCCTAAAAATAAACACTAAAAATACTCTAAG
Organism: Nicotiana glauca; assembly: GCA_026770625.1. NCBI lineage: Eukaryota > Viridiplantae > Streptophyta > Magnoliopsida > Solanales > Solanaceae > Nicotiana > Nicotiana glauca. The sequence continues at coordinate 66,692 of MU670026.1, read as the reverse complement.
AGACTTATGGAATCAAATACCAGGTTAGAATTCAATTGAACGCATTCAGAATGAGTAAATCCAAACTTAGAAAAGTGCTTTAAGCACAAAGATAAAATAGAGCTCGATCAAAATCCAGAGTCGACACCATTCGAGACTCATAAATAAATATTTCTATTAAATCTCAAACTCAAATATTTATTTCTAAGAGTTCATCATATTTTGCACAAAAGAACAAAAGCGAAGGAAAGAAATAAACCTGTAATGATCTTTCTTCAATCAGCGAAAATTTGATACGTACAAACACAACAAATTAATATCGGAACCGCAAATCGTGACCATCGAACAAACCTCAGCTCTCGAACTTAGTCCAAACCAATAATAAATGTGAAATTTTTGGATTTAAAGATGAAGAGATCAGAGATGCTAATATCAAACTAAACGAAATAATTTTTTGTATTATTCTATTGTAACTGGAATTAAACTAAGAAAAATGCCAATGAACAAAAGAGAAGCTTTTTCTAGAACCCTAATTTTCTCAAATGACCTCTGCCTTCAAAAAAATCCTCCTCTTGCCTCAAACCAGACCTGATATTTATATCCCCCTCTCTCGAAATTTCTCCTTTTTCACAAGAAATTCGGAAGTAAATCTCTTCAAGAATGAACCCTGACAGATGGAAGGAGAGGATTGATCCTCAAATCAATCCACGGCTCCCATTTTCGGAACTCATTCTTCAGAAATTCCAAACGAATCCAGCACATGAGAGAGAAAAAATGTCAAAAGCCGTTAGAATATTCGGTGATGCGGAGAGATGGAGGGTGCGTGAGGTGAATTTGAGCTCACTCGCCTGAAATTAGCGAGTTGAGACACGGATCTAAGGTGAAGAGGATGATTGAATAGTGCTACATTTCTGAGGTCTTGGGGATTTAGGTTTAGGGTCTGTTTATTTTGTGTTATTAGTTGTTTGGGACGGGACGGGTCGGGGCAGATGGGCGTAGGTCTGGGCTGGTAAATTGGGTTTTGGGTCAAAGGGGTTGGGCCTAGCAGCCCTTTTCCTTTCTAATTTTCCTCTTCTTCTTTTTTTGATTGTTTTTTTTCCCTTTTTAACTAATTAAACAAAACTTAAATCAAATCCCTAAATTAAATTAATCTGAAAAATTAAACTAATTATCTACTATAACATTTATAAAAATTAATTACGCCTAAATTAAAGGAGAAAATTACTAATTTAAAATTAAAAGGCTAAAAATAAGCCATTTTTGTGATTTTTATTTTTAATAAAGCAAATAATTGACTAATTATAAATGAACTAAATGCAATGCATGGTATTTTTGGCTTTTTCATAATTTTTAATAAAAATAAACATGCACAGAAAAATATAAATAATTAGCACAAAATTTTACAAAATCTTATAAAATTGTAAAAAATGGAGAAAGTTATTTTTCTTGTATTTTATGGGAGTAATTCCTATAGGAAAAAAATCACGTGCTCACAAATGCGATTTCCTTTGGTACGCCGAATCGACATATGATATTTCGCCAAATGAAATCTCTGACCTCTTTTTCTCGTATCTGTTTAAAATCACCTGCTTCTACCCACTTAGTAAAATAATCAGTGAGTACAAGCAAAAATCTCACCTTGCCTTATGCTTGTGGTAGTGGACCCAAGATATCCATCCCCCACTTTATAAAAGTCCATGGTTCATTAACCGGATATAACAACTCTATAGGTCTATGCATATTGTTACCATATCTTTGGCACTTGTCATATTTAGCCAAAGTTTTCTACTACTTCTTCTATTTTGAGCCAATAATAGCCTTGTCTAATCATGGTTTTCACTAAAGATCTTCCTCATGCGTGATTTTCACAATGCCCCACGTGTATTTCTCTTATCACATAATTTATTTGAGAAGGTCCGAGGCATCTTGCTAAAGGAACACCGAACATTTTACGATAAAGATTGCCTTGCTTTAAACAATACCGAGTAGCTTTTTTGCGAAGCGCGTGATCCTTTTACTTATCTTATGGGATAGTTCCATACTAAAAAAAGTGACAATCTCGTTCCTCCAATCACAATTTAAATTATTTAAATTTACCTCATTTTTGTCTTGATCTAGTGCTGAATGGAATAGATGAATTACAGAAGCATTTTCATCATTTGCCAATTCCGCTGTAGATGCAAGATTAGATTAGGCATCTGCCTCGATATTTTCTTCTCTTGGGATCTGCACAACTTTCCAGGTTTGGAATTTTCTAACTAGATCACGTGTCTTTTCCAAGTACTGTTGCATTCATGCTTCTCTAACTGAGTAAGTCCCCAGCATTTGGTTAACTACGAGCTATAAGTCGCTTTTGATTACAACTTGGTCTATGCCAAGCTCTCGTGCGAGCTCTAAACCTGCAATCAAAGCTTCATACTGTGCCTCATTGTTAGTAACAGGATGACATTTTATGGCTTGTCCTATAGTTTCACCCGTAGGTAGTACCAAAATAATTCCTAGTCCTTCCCATTTTATGTTTGACAAACCATCAGTAAATAAATTCCAAATTCCTGGATTAGACCCGTTGAATATTCATAGTTCTTTTTCTGCTTCTAATTGCATCCCTTGGCTAAAATCATCCACAAAATCTGCTAACACTTGTGACTTTATTGCAGTTCTGGGTTGATATGTGATGTTATATTCGCTCAATTCTATGGCCCACTTGGCTAGCCTAACTGATAACTCATTTTTGTGCAATATATTACGCAGGAGATAAGCAGTGACTACGGGGATGGGGTGACATTGAAAATAAGGTCTTAATTTCCTAAATGCCATAATTAATACAAGTGCAAGTTTTTTCAGATGAGGATACCGTGTCTCCGCATCTAATAATGACTTGCTAACATAATAAATTGGAGACCGTTTACCTTGGTCTTCACGAACCAAAGCATCACTCACCGCTACCTATGAAATAGTAAGGCGGATAAGTAACTTTTTCCCATCTTTTGGTTTTGCGAACAACAACGGATTTGACAAGTATACTTTCAAGCTTTTAAGCGCCTGTTGACATTCCTTAGACCATTCAAACTGATCCTTTTTTTAAGAGCTGAAAAGAGCTTAAAGCATTTTTCTGATGACTTGGAAATAAATCTTCCCAATGCTACTATTCTTCCCGTCAGTCTCTATACCTTGTTTTTGCTTGTAAGCACATCAGGAATTTCTTCAATAACTTTAATCTACATAGGATTTGCTTCAATGTCACGATTAGAAACAAGAAATCCCAAAAACCTACCTGATGAAACACCAAATGCACTTGGGATTTAGCTTCATATTGAATTTACAGAGAATCTGAAATGTATCAGACATGTGCTGTATATGATTCCCTGCTTATTGGGATTTTACCAGCATTTCATCTATGTAAATTTCCATGGTTTTCCCTAAATCTTCTTGGAACATTTTAGTCACCAACCTTTGGCACGTGGACCCAACGTGTTGTAGGCCAAACGACATTACTTTGTAACAGTAAGTCCTCCTTTCTGTTATAAACGAAGTTTTTCCTCATCTAGGAGATCCATTTTGATTTGATTATATCCTGAATATGCATCTAAAATACTTAATAATTCATGTCCTGCAGTAGCATCAATTAGTTGATCTATATGTGGTAGTAGAAATGAATCTTTAGGACAAGCTTTGTTTAGGTCAGTGTAATCTACACAAACTCGCCATTTACCATTCTTTTTTGGTACTACTACAGTATTAGCTAACCAATTAGGATAATTACCTCGCGGATAGACCCAATTTTTAAAAGTTTTTGCATCTCATCTTGAATCACCCTATTTTTTAAAGATCCCTACTATCTTTTCTTTTGTTTGACAGGTGGATATGATGGATCTTTATTTAATTTATGAGTCATCACCTCCGGATGTATTCCTATCATATCAGAATGGGACCAGGCAAAACAATCCACGTTAGTTTTCAAAAAATCAGTGAACTTACCTTTCATCTCGTGGCTTAAGTTGGCCCCAATGTAGAATTTCCTTTTAGGCCATTGTAGGAATAGTTTTACGGCCTCCAATTCCTCAATCGTCATTTTGATGTTATAATTTTTTTCCAGTTCTTGGATGGAATCGGGCCTCGAGTCTACATCTGCCCACCCATGTTCAGTTGAGGCTTGTGTTGCTGCATCCTCAACTAAATGCTATAATTGCTATTTTTCTTCATTTTTCGGGCTTGAATCTACTACATAGTTGATGCTCCTAGAAGTTTGTTGATCACCACGGATTTGACGTAACCCCCATTGTGAAGGGAATTTAATAACTTGATGCAGAGTAGATGGCACTGCATCCATTTCGTGAATCCATGGTTTATCGAGAATCATATTAGAAGTCATATACATCTCTACCACCTGAAATTTCGTATCTTTGACAACTCCCTCTGTGAATGTTGTAAGTACTACCTCCCCTTTTGTCACGACGCTTGAATTGTCGAAGCCAGATAAAGTATGTGCCTTGGGTACCAGCTTATCTTCAGCTTGCATCTCGTTTAATACTCTTAGCAAAATGATGTTTACGGAGCTACTTGGATCAATCAAAACTCATTTCACGTTAAAGTCATGTACAAGTAGAGATATTACCAGTGCATTGTTGTGTGGAGTTAGTAAGCCGTCCGCATCTGTATCATCAAATGTAATACTTTCTTCCTCCAAAACATGACGGACCTGCTTCCCATGTGTAATTATGACCTTTGAAACTTTCTTGGCTGTTGTGTATGTTACACTGTTAATTTCTTCTCCCTCGCTTATGACATTGACAATTCTTTTTGGAGAAGGAGGTTGAGGGGGCTCCTGCTTGTTCTTCATGTATGCTTGTTTACCTTTTTCACTAAACAAATCAGTAAGATATTCTTGTTTTAATAAATGATCAACTTCACCATGCAGCAATCTACAATCTGCCGTTTTGTGACCATGATCATTATGAAACTCGCACCAAAAATCAAAATTTCGTCTATTTGGATTTGATCTCATTTTTTTCGGCCACTGCACCTTATCACCCATGCTTCTTAATACTGCTACTAATTCTGATGTGCTGACATTGAAATTGTCATTGCCAAATTTAGCCTTCGAGCTTCTATCATCATCTCGTATCTCTCATGCGTTCTGCTCATTCCCAAACCTTGGCGATGAGCCCGACTCTCTATCTCTCAATCTATGATCATACCTTGGATTTTCCTGCTTTGAACGTGAGTCTCTTCTTGTTGGACCCATGTAAGGCTCGTATCTGTTTTTACCAGACCTTTTCTCAGTTTCAGCACGTCTCGAACTTACCCTCTCTTCTTTTTAAGATCGGGAGATGGTATCTTCTTCTATCCTCAGCTTCTTGTTGTATTTATTATAAACATCATTCTAAGTTGTCGCTGGAAATTCGCGTAGACTTTCCTTAAGTCGTCTCGTAGCTTCTGAACCTTTCTCATTTAAATTACAGAAAAAAGCCATAACTGCCCATTTATCAGTTAAGCGTGGTAACATCATCCTTTCACACTCGAATCTGTCCACGAATTCTCTGAGCAGCTCTGAATCTCCTTGCTTTATTTTGAAATTATCTTCCATTCTTTTTTCGATTTTTTGAGCTCCCGAATGTACTTTGATAAATGAATCTGCATGCTCAGCAAAAGAATTAATAGAATTTTCGGGTAAAAGAGAATACCATGTTAATGCTTCGTTAGTGAGTGTTCCACCAAATTTTTTGACCAACACTGATTCGATTTCTTGTTTGGTTAAATCATTGCCCTTTACGCCAGTTGTGAACGCAGTCACGTGGATATGTTGTGCCATCAAATTTTGGAATATCGGGCATCTTAAATTTCTTCAAAATCGACAGAGGAGCAGCACTAGGCTTCCAGGGTTGTTGTGAATATTTATCCATATCTATTCCCTTGATTACCGGCGGTACTCCAAGTATTTTTTCTATGCGATCGCTTTGCTCCTTAAGCTGCATCTGCAAGGTTAATACTAAATTTTGTAAATCAGAACTAAATACGTAACCTGGTTCTCCATCACAGGATTCGCTGGGAGTTCAATCGCTGCTTGAATTAACGAGCCCAGAACTTGGGTTTTCCAAAGTAATATTATTCGGAGTTGGTGTTGGAGGTGCCATCGTGTCACGGCCCAAATCCCGAACCTGGTCATGATGGCACCTCTCGTGAAGACAAGGCCATCCAGTCAGCCCAATTCATCCTTTTAAAACTATTATTTAACCACAATTATAGTACAACATGGTTTAATAATACCAAAAAGCGGAAGTATAGATAAAAATGAGAAAATCCAACCCAACACAGCCCTAACCGGGGTGTCACAAGTCACAAGCATCTATAAGGATGAAATTTACATTTACAAGTCTAGAAGTACACTGAACATGAATAATGAATGTCACAGAAAGAAAACGATGCTGCGAACGCTGGCAGTCACCTCGCTAAGCTCTTACAACTCTGCCTCCAAATAGCCTATACACGATGCCGGGTGAATAAATACCTGCAACTGCACACGAGGTGCAGGGAGTAAAGTGAGTACTCCAACTCAGTGAGTAATAAGGGTAAATAATAACTGAGTAGTAATAAATTACGTAAAGCAAGCCATCATGCTATATAGGAGCAGTGAAAACCCTTTGAGAAAAACAGTGAAACCGTGAAATCTTTAGAAATATCTTGGCTCAGTTTAAAACTTTTTTTTTTTTGAAATTTTCTTTTTCCAACATTTAAGCAAATGAATGCAAAACAAGTAGTGCAAACAAGCACAGAAGTTAGCCCTTCGGTAATTATTGCAAGAAGTAGCATAAAATACAATGATATAAGAGTGCAAAAATATTATGACAGACAATACAAATAAGAACAAATGCATGAGTGCAATCCAATGCATATGACGGTACACTTTGGTACCTACTACGGCACGCAACCTGAGCCATCCATTTATTTATTGTCGAAGGCGCTCACTGGGGGTGTGTACAGACTCCAGAGGGGCTCCTACAGCCCAAGCGCAATATCAAGCCATCTCGTGGCATCAACCAGGCTCTTGGCCTCAATATCAATATAATCAACCAGGCTTACGGCCACAATGTCAAAATAACAAGTAAAAATCTGTCCCTCGGGGTCAGTATCAGTAACTCAGAACAGTATCAGCCCCTCGGGCTCACTCTGAGAATAATATCATATAGTAAAAGCTGCGGCGCGCAGCCCGATCCATATATCCTCACAATATAGGCCCTCAGCCTTACTCAGTCAACATAATCACATAAGCCACTCGGGCAACAATAAAACATGGTGCTCAGCTCGAAAATATTTTTAGTAATATAATTTCGAGTGTTTGAGGCATAATAACTTGGTTGAGTTTTTAAAACAGTGGAAAATACATGAATGAGTTCAAATATACAATTAAATTAGTGAGGAATTATCGACAACAATCCCCGAAGGGTTCAAATAATTGGCACGAAGCCCAAATATGGAAATCAGCCCAAATTATGATGATAACAAATAGTTTCTGTCAAATACGCAGTAATTTCATCAATCGGGACAGACTAAGTCACAATCCCCAACGATGCTCTACCCCACACTCGCTATCCGGCGTGCAAGTCACCTCAATACAATATTATGCTATGCAAATCCGGGGTTTCAAACCCTCAGGATATCATTTACAAATATTACTCACCTCGAACCGGCTATTTCTTTAAATCACGACGCCTTTTCCCCCTCAAATTGGCCTCTACGTCCGTCGAATCTATCCAAAATCAGAACGAATACGTCATAATATGTTATGGGAACAAAGCACAATCCAAATAATCAAAAAATACCAAAATTTTCGAAATTAGCAAAAACCCAAGCCCTGAGCCCCCGTCTCGAAAAATTAGAAAATTAATATCATCGGATTCCTCATCTCGTCACGAGTCTAAGCATACTAAAATTATCCAATTCCCATCACATTTCGACCCTCAAATCCATGATTCTATTCTAGAGGGTTTCTAAGTTTTTCTCACTAAATTCACGGATTTAATGCCAAAGCTTGTAATAGATTCGAGTAATACAACTAAAATTGAGTTAAGAACACTTACCTCGTTGTTCTCTCCAAAAATCTCCCAAAGAATCGCCTTATTCGAGCTCCAAATCGGTAAAAATGGAAAATGGGTTCACGCCATTTTCAGAACTTGAAAAAAAATCTAACAGAAATTTTTGTGTGCACAGTTCACTCTGTACACCCGTGTTACTGTCACGGGGGGGTACTGTCCACGGTAATATTCACGGATAATGTTACGAGGCACTGTTCAAAACTACTATTCATAGTGCTGTGAAAAAAATGCAGCAACTTTATTTTTCGTGCCTAAATCGATCCGTTAACCTTCTGAAATACACCCGAGGCCCACCTCAACTAAAAGCACAAACATGTCTTAAAACATTGTGCAAACTTGCTCCAATCGTCAAAACACCTCCACTAACGCCTAAATCATCAAATTACATCGAATTCAAGCCTAAGTTCTTTTAAAACTTCTAAAACACGCATTCGATCAAAAACCCGACCAAACCACGTCCGAAAGACCTCAAATTTTGCACACACATCCCAAATCACCTAACAAAGCTACAACAACTCTCGGAATTCCATTATGACTCCCGGATCAAAATCTCACCTATCAACAGGAAATCGCCAAAATACTAACTTCGCCAGTTCAAGCCTAATTCTACATCGTACCTCCAAAACCACTTCCGATCATACTCCTAAGTCACAAATCACCTCCCGGAGCTAAGTGAACCATCAAAATTCACATCCGAGACCTCTAACGCATAAGTCAACTCCCGGTTGACTTTTCCAAACTAAGCCTTGCTTAAAGAGACTAAGTATCTCATTTCTTATCAAAATCACTCCAAATCAACTCGACTACATATGACACGGATAATGAAGCATGTAGAAATAGAAAATGGGAAGAACGGGATGGTAACTCACGAGACGACGAGTCGAGTTGGGTCGTCACATCCTCCCCAACTTAAACGAATGTTCGTCCTCGAACGTGCTTAGAGTTGTTCCAAAAGCCAAACAATTACTGAATAACCTTACCATGCATAAAATCGGGGGTGGTCCCATGTCACCCTATCTCATATAGTCCGATATCACATTGCAACTGAAATTTTTTTGCAATCCAATCTAGTCCACAAACCATAGGACCACATTCCCACTTTTAAAATCTTTGATATGATCAGAATCCCACATTTATTCTTTGAATAAGCCCGAACAAGCTGTAATAACCCACACCTGCAACCTCAGGTGCTATTACATGATAGACCACATAATTCAAACACTTGTAGTGATAACTCCTAATCACAGCAGCTGCACACAACACCCGAATACCGATAGAAAAACTCTTATCAACCAAAGTCTCATCTCACTCTTTCATATGCTGCCAATGATGACTAAATCACGTGGTAAGCCATGACCATTTCCCATATCAACCATTCATGAAGTCATTTCTCCTTTGGCAAATGCTACATCAAATTTCTGAGTCGAAGCTCGATATTATCCTACCAACATATCGAAATCAAATCTGTTTGTATTTATTAATGATCCCTCTAATCTCTTCTAATCTAACACACTACTCTAGTGACATGACACATCAATACAGGCCTAAGACACAACTCGCACAGTACACGCGCCAATAAGCAACAGTCCGAGTATACTAAATTCGTGAAAATGACTCAAGTGAAAGAGCTGTACCATAAGCTCACTAGTACCACCACAATATAAGGCTGAGAACCTGTCTCACATCATAGAAACAGAACACTCAAATCCAACCGCGAGGTATTCAGACACTATTTCACCCGAGACACCCCAAGTCACTATGCTCAAAACCATCAACCAAGCACAATTTGATGTCTAGTACCACAAGCGAATCATCATGCCCACAAAGAAGTACATAATACAATGCCATACCAGTAAACCTCACTATTGCACCATTCGGTTACCCCAGAAAGGGAAAATACCTCAAAGAAGAGAGCCGCTTTGCAAGTTCCACAAGTACCACCCCAACGATATGCTATGAGCTCGTCAATCACAGTGGAACCCAGATACGTGAATAGATTAATAGTAACCAGCTCTTCTATAGCTCACATTAACATCAACCTCACGAGCAACTTAGTTGCCAACAACATAATCCACCTGGCACAGTCACAGACCTCCAGTCCAAGCATATCATATAGGATCAATCCAACAAGTACACTTGTATATGCTAAATGAAATAAGATTCTCATGCTCCTAGACTGGCATAAATAACATGCTATATCGTAGGCATGAGTAAGCTATGCTATCACGACTCAAATCAACAAATTAACACAGAATAGTAATTACCAAGTTTGTTCTGGAATCTAGCATCTTGGAAATCTCAAGTATAGTCCAGATAGTTCTTAACAAAGTTATGAATATGAGAAATGTTATACCTTTAAGTTTAATATGCCACTCTAGGCAAATCATAGCCTACGCATCTTCCGAGCAGGAATATTGACTCGGTGCTTGCACACAGGTTCAAACCTCACATATATTCGCGCTCATAGCGCATAGTTATTACCATCAATTATCTCGACTAGTGCATCCAAAGAGTTTAGGTAAAATACTCACCTCAAAATGCCACAATCCCGATATAGTATATTTTTTAGAATTCCCCATCTCCATATTCCTAGATTACATAAATCACCGTAACTAATCACAACCTCAGCACTCAATGACTAACACATCCCTCAGGTACGATCATTTCATGATAATTATTCTCAAAATTTTCCTACAATGCATAGCAAGATCGAAATATTGGCAGTCGATCAACCAAGTGAGTGTTGTAATACCAATAGACATTTGTTAGTTAAAATATAGTACGCACCCTTCTCAGGTCTTACTGAGCAGTTATACATTCATCTAAATACTTGAAACTGACTATTTCATCCATAACTCGTGACCTTCCCTTTAAGAATGAACTGCCACCTTGCATATGAAAATATTAACCATGTACAACACACCACGTCTATTATGTCATCTTGTTGCAAACACAAAATCTCATTAGAATTTCTGGGCTATAGGAAGATTTCATTCCCTGCAGTTAGAAATCTTCAATTTGCTTCCATCTAGAAGGAGTTCATAATATACAATATGTTCCTTACACCAGTAGAAGATATCTGGTTCGAACTATGGTAAAACCCATCAAGAAAACTTTCAAATCTGGTCACATTACCCAAGTTATCAAAACGGGGTTCCTCTGGCTTGACCAGGCCATGTAGGTCAACAACCCCCCCAAAAAAAATATAGCCACAAAACATCGGGAAGATCTCTCACAACTGGGGAATAATCAATACTAGGAGTCTCAACTCCAACATCTTACGCAAAAGCTAGATATGACAGAAAACCTTCCGCAACCATATGCTGGGCTTTCAGGAAGGAAACTACTCTGCTAGGAACATAATCAGTCACACCACGCCACTCAATCCGCGGTACACCCGGCATAGCCAAAGTAACTATCTTAGCATGACAGTCTAGAATAGCATGACACGGAGATAACCAATCCATGCCCAACATAACATAAAAGTCCACCATGCTCAATAGCAATAGATCAACTCGGGTCTCCAGACTCTCAATAATCACAACACATGACCGGTACACACGGTCCACAACAATAGTATCACCCACCGGGGTAGATACATGAACAGGTAAAGAAAGAAACTCTCATGGTGTACCCAAATAATGAGCAAAATATGAGGACACATAAGAATAGGTGGAACCGGGATCGAATAATACAGAGGCATCTCTGTGGCAGACTGGAACAATACCTGTAATGATAGCATATGAAGTAATACCATCTGTCATGCCTGGAATAGCATATAAATGAGCCTGACCACCGTCTGGTCGACCTTAATCTCCGTAAGCCATAACTAACTCACCAACACACCTCAAACAGGAACCAATATAACACCTAACAGTGCAATCAACTTAATTAATAGCAAACTCCCCAACTTGGCTAAAAGCCATAGATCAAAACACACTCAATAAATCATAACGCATATACTTTATTGTTATTGTAATACCATAGTGAGATTGAACTTGCTCCTTCATAAGCTCGTGGAAACACAAATCATCTAGAATTTTAGCTCTTCTGGAATTCTTGCATTCACTCACACAGCAGTTAAGCCCACTCTCTAGGCGGCCCAATTTAGATTACTACGCATATTCTTCACTTGTAAATGAGATCTTCTAATAGACAACATAAGGGTCAAACCACCTTACAATACTCTGCAGGAGATAACCCACCTGTTTTGCCTCCAATTACCATTTTGTATACCTTCCACTGGCATACGCATTACACAGTCACTTAATCTTCCTGAGTCGAAACTCATACTGTAACATGAAATTTACTTCACTCCAAATAGGAGACAAGAAAAGATTCTTCACGCACCCATAACTCGGGGCTACACATCCAATCACAATGAAAATCAAATACTTAATAGTTCATCTATCATCCTGCATCCCTTCCTCGTCACTTCCAAGTCATATAGATACATCTCGCAGTACTAACATACTCATTGCTTAGCTATCCAACCATCATTCCCACTAATAGGGACAATACCAGACATATAAGTACAAAACACTTGCTCGCACCATCAACACCTCAGTGCTCAAGCCATAGGCAAAGATCCGGCCTCAAGTCCTCAAGACTGGCCTAACATCAAACTCACAGAGATCACGTCTCGCCCTTCGATCGAGGAATTACAAGCCATCAAGGCACATCTAATACTGAGCGCTCGTTCGCGCGTACGATCACGTGGAAGGATATGTAAGAGTTACTTTTCAAGCTGGATCAAGAACGCACGATAAGAATTTCAAGAATATGAAGTTTTTCCTAAAGGTTTTGCAGCCTCTCGAGGATAAATATAGACATCTCCATACCGATCCGCAAGACTCTACTAAATCTGCCCATGACTCGCGAGACCTAGTAACCTTGGCTCTGATACTAACTTGTCATGACCCAAATCCCGAACCTGGTCGTGATGGAGCCACTTGTGAAGATAAGGTCAACTAGTCAGCCCAATTCATCCTTTTAAAATAAATATTTAACTACAATTATAGTACAACATGGTTTAATAATACCAAATAGCGGAAGTATAGATAACAATGCGAAAATCCAACCCAACACAGCCCTAACCGGGTGTCACAAGTCACGAGCATCTATAAGGATGAAATTTATATTTACAAGTCTAGAAGTACACTGAACAGGAATAATGAATGTCATAGAAAGAAAACAGTGCTGCAAACGCTGGCAGTCACCTCGCTAAACTCTTACAACTTTTCCTCCAAACAACCTATACCCACTGCCGGGTGAATAAATACCTGCAACTGCACACGAGGTGCAGGGAATAAAGTGAGTACTCCAACTCAGTGAGTAATAAGGGTAAATAACAACTGAGCAGTAAGAAATCACGTAAAGCAAGCCATCATGCTATATAGGAGCAGTGTAGACCCTTTGAGAAAAACAGTGAAACCGTAAAATCTTTAGAAATATTTTAACTCAGTTTAAAACTTTTTTCTAAATTATGTTTTTCCAACAGGTAAGCAAATGAATGCAAAATAAGTAGTGCAAACATGCACAAAAGTCAGCACCTCGGGCACAATACTCCGTTAACAGATAACGTCAGGGTATCGGGTAATTATTGTAAGAAGTAGCATAAAATTCAAAGAAATAAGAGTGCAGAAATATTATGACAAACAATACAAATAAGAACAAATGCATGAGTGCAATGCAATGCATATGACGGTACACTCTGGTACCCATTGCGGCGCGGAGCTCGAGCAATCCATTTATTTATCGTCGACGGCGCTCACATGGGGTATGTACAGACTCCGGAAGGGCTCCTACAGCCCAAACGCAATATCAACCCATCTCGCGGCATCAACCAGGATCTCTGCCTCAATATCAATATAATCAACCAGGCTCTCGGCCGCAATATCAATATAACAAGTAGAAATCTGCCCCTCGGGCTCAGTATTAGTAACTCAAAACAGTATCAGCCTTTCGGGCTCACTCTGAGAACAATATCATATAGTAACCGCTGCGACGCGCTGCCCGATCCATATATTCTCACAATACAGGCCCTCGGCCTTACTAAGTCAACATAATCACATAAGCCACTCGGGCAACAATAAAACATGATGCTCAGCCCGAAAATATTTTTAGTAATATCATTTCAAGTGTTTAAGGCATAATAACTTGGCTGAGTTTCTAAAACAGTGGAAAATACATGACTGAGTTCAAATATATAATTAAATCAGTGAGGAATTATCGACAACAATCCCTGAAGGGTTCTAATAATTGGCACGATGCCCAAATATGGCAATCAGCCCAAATTATGATGCTAACAAGTAGTTTCAGTCAAATACGCAGTAATTTCATCAATCGGGACGGACCAAGTCACAATCCCCAACGGTGCTCTACCCCACGCTCGCTATCCGGCATGCAAGTCACCTCAATACAGCACTATGGTGTGCAAATCCGGGGTTTCAAACCCTCAGGATGTCATTTACAAAATTACTCACCCCGAACCGGCTATTTCTTTAACTCGCGACGCCTTTGCCCCTCAAATTGGCCTCCACGTGCGTCGAATCTATCTAAAATCAGAACAAATACGTCATAATATGTTATGGGAACAAAACTCAATCAAAATAATCGAAAATTACCAAAATTCTCGAAATTAGCAAACACCCGAGCCCCGGGCCCACGTCTCGAAAAAATAGAAAATTAACATCATCGGATTCCTCATCTCGCCACGATTCTAACTATACCACTATTATCCAATTCTCATCACATTTCGACCCTCAAATCCATGATTCTATTTGAGAGTGTTTCTAAGCTTTTCCCACTAAATTCACGAATTTAATGCCAAAACATGCAACAGATTCGAGTAATATAACTAAAATTGAGTTAAGAACACTTACCCTGTTATTCTCTTCAAAAATCTCCCGAAGAATCGCCTTATCAAAGCTCCAAATCAGTAAAAATAGAAAATGGGTTCGTCCCATTTTCAGAACTTGAAAAAAAATCTGCCATAAATTCTTGTGTGCACTGTTCACCTAGTGTTACTATTCACCCGTGTTACTATCACGGGGA
Organism: Nicotiana glauca; assembly: GCA_026770625.1. Lineage (NCBI taxonomy): Eukaryota > Viridiplantae > Streptophyta > Magnoliopsida > Solanales > Solanaceae > Nicotiana > Nicotiana glauca. The sequence goes on along the minus strand of MU670026.1, from coordinate 51,564 downwards.
TACTGTTCACGGTACTATTCATGAATACTATTACGGGGGCACTGTTCATGGGCACTGTTCAAAACTACTATTCACAGTGCTGTGAAAAAAATGTAGTAACTTTATTTTTCGTGCCTAAATCGATCCGTTAAGCTTCCGAAATACACCCGAGGCCCCTGAGACCTCAACTAAAAGCACTATTATGTCTTAAAACATTATTCGAACTTGCTCCAATCGTCAAAACACCTCAACTAATGCCAAATCATCAAATTACATCGAATTCAAGCCTAAGTTCTTTTAAAACTTCTAAAACACGCATTCGATCAAAAACCCAACCAAACCACGTCCGAATGACCTGAAATTTTGCACACACATCCCAAATCACCTAACGAAGCTACAACAACTCTTGTAATTTCATTCCGACTTCCGGATCAAAATCTCACCTATCAACCGGAAATCGCCAAAATACTAACTTCGTCAATTCAAGCCTAATTCTACACCGGACCTCCAAAACCACTTCCGATCACACTCTTAGGTCACAAATCAACTCCCGGAGCTAAACGAACCATCGGAATTCAAATCCGAGCCCTCTAACACATAAGTCAACTCCCGGTTGACTTTTCCAAACTAAGCCTTCCTTAAAGAGACTAGGTATCTCATTTCTTATCAAAATCATTCCAAATCAACTCGACTACATGTAACATGGATAACGAAGCATGTAGAAATAAAAAATGGAAAGAACGGGACGGTAACTCATGAGACGACGAGTTGGATCGTCACATACCGGCAACTGCCTGGTAAAAGCCTGCAGAGTGTTATTGACCCGTTGAGCAATTAATTTCTTCAGAGCGTCATCGAGTGCATGTTCATTTGCAATTCTGTCAGTTTGATTTGCTTCAGATCCATTTTGGTTCGCAACTCTGTTATTTTGATTTGCTTCAGAACCGTCTGGAGTCCCCTCTCATGACCGTCGCTAAGAATGTTGTGGCGAAGGAGGTGGGGTTCTGTCATCCGCATCATTCACATGATGCTGTGGATCTTGTGGTTATAAATTATGTTGGTTATTGCCATTGACATTCGACATGGTCGTTTCTGATGAAAGAAGTGATTTGGAAAGCAGACGATTATCAGATTCGCGGTAACAGAACCAATTTGTTTAACCAAAAATAGGGATTTCGGCCAAAGCTTATTTTAGAAGAACTCGGGTTAATGATAATCAAATAGAAATAGGAATAACTGATATAAATAACAGCTGAATAGAAAGCAAAGTGAATCAGTAAATTCCAATAGTATTTCATGTCCTTACAAATATTCCACCCTCACCTTTTATATCTATCTCTAAGTAATACGTTTTGTTTCTCTCATAATAGAGTCTTTATGGACAATTAGTGACATTTAATGTAATGTTACTATTGGTAATCATAACTGATTAAATACATATTCACATAACATTTTTCATAATTAATGCCTATTAGTTACTGATAATACGTATCTCTACCCTTTTGCTATTTAGATGCATCCTTTTGATGTGACTTCTGAATATCAATAGGTTCGAGCGTCTTTCCTTTCTGTGTTCCTTGAATCTCTGCACGTACCTCTTGAAGCTCGTACCTCTTCAACTATCATTTGCCAATCTGTCATTCTTTTACCAGTCCACGTGTCATGACATGTCACCTAATAATTAATTCTGAACATGAACTCAAATTTTCCCAATACAAAAGTATCCATTGCCCACTTTAGCTCAAGGCCAAAGTAAAACGCAACACTTAAATTTTCAGATACCACCATTGAGTCAATTGACTAGCATACTATCATTAAAGTGTATATATATAGAACCAATTTAAGAAGACGTCACTAAATTCAGATTGCTGATATACTAGTACCACATCATACTATTCAAAAAAATAGAAAAAACGCAACACTTATTCGTTTCTTATTCATGCCGTAATAATAATGGGAAACTTTCATAAATATTCCAAATAAGTTTCAACTTACCAAATTCTAATCATTACTCATAGACTTATCAAAGCTAACCAAGTACATATAAAACTTGAAAAATCAAATAAATAAGGTTCTTTCTCTCAAATAATCACATGAAAAAATCACTTTTCCATATTCTTAAGCATGATTAGTAACATTAGATGCAAGACGAAAATAAAATTTCATAGATAAGGTATATTTATGAAAGTTTCCCATTATATATATATATATATATATATACCGAACATTTTGACAAACTCCTGTGTGAGTTTTCTTTATTTTTTAGGGTTAGTAGTATATAAGGCTCGCGTACTATAACTTTTTTTTTTTAATTAAAAAAATTTAAAAAGTGAATATCCATTCCTTATACAGTGAGATTTAGCAAAGAAAAGTTTTCTAGAAAGAAAAGAAATTGTAACAACCCGAGGGGTCGTTATTAGAATTTACACCTTGTTCCCCTATTAACTGCTTCCTCTAAGTTCATTTCTACTATTTTGGTTTGTCGGAACGTTTGGTGTAGGGATTCGGAGTGTTTTGGGACACTTAGTCCCTAAATGAAAACTTAAGTGTTGAAAAATGGTCCGTAATCGGAATAGTGTGAAGATGGCCTCGGAATTGAAATCTGATGGTTCAGTTAGTTCCATTAGGTAATTTCGGAGTTGGGAGCGTGTTCGGAATGTATTTTAGAAGTCCGTAGCTAATTTAGGCTTGAATTGGCGAAGTTAGTATTTTGGCGATTTCCGATTGATAGGTGAGATTTTGATCCGAGGATCGGAATGAAATTTTTGGGAGTTTCTGTAGCTTCGTTAGGTGATTTGGGATATGTGTGCAAAATTTCAGGTCATTCGGACATGTTTTGAACGGGTTTTTGATCGAATGCGCGCTTTGGAAGCTTTAAAGGAACTTAGTCTTGAATTTGATGTAATTTGATGATTTTGGTGTTAGTCGAAGTGTTTTGATAATTGGAACAAGTTTGTATAACGTTATAGGATGTGGTGGTACTTTTGGTTGAGGTCCCGGGGGCCTCGGGTGTGTTTCGGATGCCCAATTGGTCATTTTTCGAAGATTTTAAACTACTGTTTCTGGTATCTGGTATAGTTCTTCGCGTCCGTGAGGGTCCTATCGCATTCGCGAAGAAGAATTTGGCCTATGAGACTTTGTTCTTTGCGTTCGCGAAGAAGGATTTTCCATCAGGGACTTTGTTCTTCGCGTTCGCGAACAGTGCCTCGCGTTCGCGAAGAAGGATTTTTCTGTCATGCAGGTCTTACTTCGGAAGCTTGTATCTTTTGATCTACAAGTAATTTGGAGGTGATTCAAACACAAAAGTTGTACCCTTTTGAATCTAGTTTCTAGAAAAATATTATAATAGTCATTTGGACATCTGTAGCAAAAGTTATGGCCATTATACTAGAGGCTGTCCGAGAAGAGAAAATTTTGGACTTGAACATTTTGTTCTTCGCGTTCGCGACAAGGCATCGCGTTCGCTAAGAACAATTTTTGAACTTGAACATTTTTTTCTTCGCGTTCGCGACAGGGCATCGCGTTCGTGAAGAAGAAAAGGCCTGGGCAGAGAAGTTAAGTTCTGAAAATGGGACTTCGTTCCCATTTTCCATTTTTAGCGATATATATATCTTGACTGATGGTGGATCGGGCTGCACGCCGCAGCGAATGCTATAAATATATTGCGCTTGGGATGTAGGAGCCCCTCCGGAGTCTGTACACACCCCCAGTAAGGGCCGTCGACGTTAAATGGATCGGGCTACGCGCCGTAGCGGTCATGTGCAATGCATTGCAGTCATGCATTGTTATTTATTTGTTCTACCTGTCAGTACCTGTTGCTGTTTCATTGATGAATGTGTAGACTGATTGGTTATAGATTTGCATTGTGATATATTTGGGATTTCTTACTGTCAGACATCATACATGTCTATTACCACTGAGTTGGAAGTACTCACTCTACTCCCTGCACTTTGTGTGCAGATTCAGGTACTTCGGGAGCTTAGTCGAGCTAGTTGCTACTTCCAGAGTTTCCAGGAGTCGTCGAGGTAGCTGCTTGACGTCCGCAGGACCCGACTCCTCCCCTATCCCTTTATTATTTCCATACTTTAGAACATATTTAATTATTTGAGGATTCTTGACTCTGTATTATTTAGAGGCTCTAGACTCATGACCCCAAGTCTTTGGGAGTTACAGTTTATGTTAGTATTTCGTATTGTTTTTATTTGAGTATTTCAACTATGAGTATTGATAATTGATTTAAGTATTTAATTAATTGGTTTGAGCTTCATGCTCGGGTTGAGAGAGTGAATGGTCGTTCTTGCCTAGCATTAGTGTTGGGCGCCATCACGACCGGGTTTGGGGTCGTGACAAGTTGGTATCAGAGCCTAGGTTACTAGGCCTCATGAGTCATGAGCCAGTTTAGTAGAGTATCGTGGAACGATACGGGGACGACAGTATTTCTCCACGAGAGGCTGCTGAACCTTTAGGAAACACTTCGCATTCTTGGAATTCTTATCGTGCGTACTTGATTTAGCTTGAGATATAACTCTTGAAATTCCTTCCACACGTCTGTATGCGCACGTGAGCGCTCAGTATTAGATGTGCCTTGATGGCTTGTGAATCCCCGATCGAGGGGCGAGATGTAATCTCTGTGAGTTTGATGTTGGGCCAGTTTGGAGGACTTGAGGTTGGATCTTTGCCTATGAATTGGTAGTGATGAAATCTATGAGTGGAGAAGCCCACCTTGAAGGTCGAAAACATTAAGGGAAGAATATGTTCTTACTTGGTTGAATATCCCAATAATGGTGGATCGAAAGGTATTTTCTATGTGTTACGATTCAAATAGGTGCAATGCATGTCCATGTATCAATTTTGATAATATAATACATGTAATATTGAGATTGATGTTATTGATATACATTATGATGCTTTATCAAGTTGTGGATGTGTTGTTAGGATGGTTTTGGTGATTCTCTAGCAGGTGGATAGGCCTAATTACAAAGGAGACTCTGCCGAAATTTTTGAAAAATTTGGGACTTAGTAAAAATTTGGTCGCTAGAGAGTAGGCTTAACTGTTATATGAGTGAATGCAAGAAAATGCAGAAGAGTTAAAATTCCAGATGATTTGTGTTTCCACAAGCTTATGAAAGAGCGAGTTTAATCTCACTATGATATTACGACAACAATGGAGCATATGCGTTATGAGTATAGTGTGTTGTGATATATGGCTTCGAGCCAAGTTGGGGAGCTTGCTATTGGTTAGCGGATTGTGTGGTTATGTACTATGTTAGTTCTGATTTAATGCATGCTGGTGAATCAGTTCTGGTTGCGGAAATTGGGTCGAGAATGACACGAGCGAAGGAAAATTTTTGACAAGATGTCAAGAGCTCGGATGAGCAAGAAAGAAGTTTTGATGGTTAAGATAAATTGGTATTTTCTTCAGTGTCACCTGAGAGCGGTGTTGCATCCTGGTTAGCGATTCTTGATCGCTTTACAGTGTTAGTACGACCGGTGATTTGGAGGTACGCTCTAANGTGAATAATGACTCTATATCATGCCAGATGTGTGCATTTTAGTACGCGGTCCTCATAGAGGAGTAGTTAAGTTGATGCTTCATCGTCAGATATCTCGCGTAGTGATGCATTACGTCGTGTGATTTGTGAAATGGCTCGAGAAATTTCTTATGTATTGAGAATCCGCGTAGGGATGATGTTACCTGAGCAACTTGGCTCTTGAAATTCAGATTTGTATATCGCACCTCAGTTGTGCTTGAGTTTTGTAGTTTATAATGCTAAATATCCCTCAGGGATGATATTATGTACTTAGCATGCTTATGACCAATATTTGGTATTTGGTTATAATGAGCAGATTTGGCTCGATGTGTATCTCCTTATGTGAGATCTATGTGTGGATCGGGTGGCACACCGCCATGGGTATGTTATTTTGATCGGGTTACACGCCGCAATAGTGTGAAATCGAGTATAGTTTTCTATATGCTATCTTTGTATGCCTTGCTTTCTGTTTCCCAAGGAAAGTCTGTATTAGTGCGTAGGATTGGTAATTCCTTCCATAGCTCATTTTCTTTTGTATTGCGTTCGAATTGGTAGCCTATTGGCACATTGGGGCATCATATGCGACTTATAATTATGTCTGGAGTGGCTTATTGCCCGAGCAGTTCGTACTGGGTGAGACGAGATCATTGAATTTGAGATCAGTGCAATCTGAGTATGTGAAGTAAATTAAAGAGCTAAGACCATTGTTTGGCTCAGAATGAGGTGATAGTTCTTGCCAAGAGTATAGAACTAATGAATTGTTGTTTCGGTAGTAGTTATGAATGTGTACAGGTCTTATCCGTCGTGTCAGTATTGTAAGAATTTGAACAAGACCTGGGTATGTCATGAAGAGCATGGGATGTGTAGTGATTCCTCCTAAGTGATTAGATAAATGATCTTCGGATGATTAGGGAAAACGATATCGCTAAGTGGAAGTGATTTGATGAGTGTATATGTCTCAGAAAAAGGTAATGTGATTAAACTGATTATATTTCAGTAGTATTGTGGCATGTTCTTGTTGGGTCCACTAGTGGTATTCGGGTTTGCTTGGTAGCACAGGTAAATATTGAGTATCTGTCGTGGAATGATTGGGTATCAAATGTGTGCATGTATTCGCACGGTGGAAACTGGGGTCAGGTATGATGATTTGTGTGTTATATAGACTTCTGATGTAAGGCTATGTTGTGATGTTAGAATTCAGACTGGTTGTCTTAGTATTGGGTGATTTTGAACTATTGCAGTAGGGGCTACGCCAGAAATGCCACGGGTTAAGTGGTGAAGTGCGTTAGAATATGTTTTAGCAGAATGATATATATTTCAAAGAACCAGCGGACAGCTGGGAAGGAGTGCTTTCTTAATTGGGCATTTGTGATGGATATCAGTGCAGAGGTTGCTATCATTGATCCCGTTCCGGTATTGAGGGACTTTTTGGATGCGTTTCCTATTGGTGCGCATATTATGCAAGTTGTGGTTAGGCCGTATTGATTGTGTCATGTCACCAATGGTGTTGGTCAAAGGAGATAGTGGGGATCATTAATGAATATAAACGGATTTGATTTCAACATGTTTGATGGGTAAATATCGAGGTACGGTTCAAAAAAAAATTTGTTATGGTAATTGCCAGAGGAGAAATGGCCTCATGAATGGTTGATCTGAGCAATGATTATGGTTTATTGCGTGTTTCAATTGTCGTTGGCAGTATATGAAAGTGTTGGAATGAGACCTTGGCTAATAAGAGATTTCTATCGGTATTTGGTTGTCGTGGGCGGCTGTTGTGAATGGAAGTTATCACTGCATGTGTTTGAGTTATGTGGTATATCATATGATTGCAGCAGAGGTTGCAGGTATGGGTTATTACAGTTGGCTCGAGTTTACTCTGAATAAAGATGTGAGGTTCTGATCTTGTGTAAGATTTTTGAAAGTGAAGTGTGGTTCTTTGGTTTATGGACTAGGTGGATTGCGAAAATTCAGCTATGTTGTGTTATCGGGCCTATGCTAGATAGGGTGACGTGGTGTCATCCCCGACTATATGCATGGTAAAGTTATTCAGCAATTGGTGGACTTCTAGAACAACTCTGGGTACGCTCGAGGACGAGCGTTTGTTTAAGTTGGGGAGGATGTGACGACCTGACCCATCGTCTCATGAGTTACTGCCCCGTCTTTCCCATTTTCTACTTCTATATTCTTCATTATCAGTGTCTTGCATGATCGAGTTGGCTTGGATTGATTTTAGAAGGAAATGAGACACTTAGTCTCTTTAAGGAAGACTTAGTTTGGAAAAGTCAACATGTTAGAAGGCTCGGATATGAATTCCAATAATTCGGTTAGCTTCGGGGGATGATTTGTGACTTAGGAGTGTGATCGGAAGTAATTTTGGAGGTCCGGTGTAGAATTAGGCTTAAATTGGCGAAGTTAGTATTTTTGGTGAATTCCAGTTAATAGGTGAGATTTTGATCCGAGGGTCGGAATTGAATTCCGAGAGTTGCTGTAGCTTCGTTAGGTGATTTTGGATATGTGTGCAAATTTTCAAGTCATTCGGACATCGTTTGGTCGTATTTTTGATCAAATGCGTGTTTTGGAAGTTTTAGAAGAACTTAGGCTTGAATTCGATGTAATTTGATGGTCTAGGCATTGTTTGATGCATTTTAATGATTGGAACAAGTTTGTATGATGTTTTAGGAGGTGTTGGTATTTTTGTTTGAGGTCCCGGGGGCCTCGGGGTGATTTTGGATGGTTAACAGGAGCTTTTGGAAAATTTCATAATAGACGAAAGTTGTAAATGAGTGCGCACAAGACCTCACTTTGGATGACCATATCTCCCGTTATATAAAGAGTTGGGTGATTCACAACCTATCAAATTAAAGCTCTTTGAGTCTAGTTTCCAACGCAATAAACCGTTTGTCATTTGAATGTGTATACAGGAAGTTATGACCATTTCACTGGTCTATTGTCAGAGCGTACAAAGAGCGCGCGAAGTCGCGCGTTTCGCGCGTCTGAGGCAGAATGCTCAGCAAAAATGCGCAAACAACGTGCGAACTATGCAAAAGTTCGCGCCCCTGGAGCGTTTTTAAGTACCTAAGGGCGGGAAATGACAGAACTTGAGTCATTTCTCAAGCCTAGGGCTTCCCCAACACCCCCAATTCAACCAAGGCATCCAATTGCACTCCTAAGGTAAGCTTTTAAGTGTGTTTTCATGGTGATTTCACTTCTCAATCACAAGTTACAACATGATTTTGATTGGATTTCATAGGATTTCTTCAAAATCTCAAGAACACCCCAAAGTTGTCTTTCAAGATTTGGTCTACAAGAGGTAAACCTACACCTTAGACTTACATATATGGAGTTATTATGGAATTATGAGTATGAATCATGTATTACAACTTATAGTATAGTGATTGGAGACCATAAATTCCCAATTTAAATACATGAACATGGTAGGGATTTAAATGTGTATATTTTATGGAATTTTGTTGGTTTGGGTGTGAATGGTTGATCACACACGTGATGTTAGGGGTATAAATTGCTAAAGAATGATAGTGAGATGAATTATTGGTTAGTGGTGAAAGGTGGAGGAACCAATACTGTAGTCAGGATGTGTAAATATCTATGCCTACGAGATGTTTGATAATAGGCCTAAATGACACATGTTATGGGATTTATTACAAATATTGGTTATATTGAATGTTGTATTGTAGATTGAAGTTACATAATTGTATTGGATCATTGTAGTATCATTAAGGGGCGAATTTCAGATATGTATGGCTAAAATCCCGTCTTTTAGAAATCGAGCTTCATCGATATTTGTGTGATTTTTGGTCAGATTCGACGCACGAGGAGGCCAATTTGAGAGGCAAGGGCATAGCGAGCTAGACTTTGGGCCGTCTAGAGGTGAGTAATAGATGTGGATGATGACCTGAGGGTTTGAAACCTCGGTATATCACACTGTGACGCTATATTAAGGCAAGACACGTACTCTACGACGAGTGCGAGGTCGTTTGTGATCGGGGACTATGACTTAGTCCGCCCGAGTGACGTTGTACTGTGTTATTGGTTAGAAATTGGTTGATGAACATCCTACTTGGATTGTTATGATCATATTTGGGCTGAGTGCCGATTATTTGGATTCCTTAATTGGAACTTAAATTTTAAGCCCCTCCAGAGTCTGTACACACCCCCCGTGAGCGTCGTCGACGTTAAATGGATCGGGCTACGCGCTGTAGCGGTCATGTGCATTGCATTGCATTCATGCATTGTTATTTATTTGTTCTACCTGTCAGTACCAGTTGTTGTTTCATTGATGAATGTGTAGACTGATTGGTTATAGCTTTGCATTGTGCTATATTTGGGATTTCTTACTGTCAGACATTATACATGCCTATTACCACTGAGTTGGAAGTACTCACTCTACTCCCTGCACCTTGTGTGCAGATTCAGGTACTTCGGGAGCTTAGTTGAGCTAGTTGCTATTTCCAGAGTTTCCAGGAGTCGTCGAGGTAGCTGCTTGGCATCCGCAGGACCCGACTCCTCCCCTATCCCTTTATTATTTCCGTAATTTAGAACATATTTAATTGTTTGAGGATTCTTGACTCTGTATTATTAAGAGGCTATAGAGCCATAAACCCAGGTCTTTGGGAGTTATAGTTTATGTTAGTCATTCGCATTGTTTTTATTTGAGTATTTCAACTATGAGTATTGATAATTGATTTAAGTATTTAATTAATTGGTTTGAGCTTCATGCTCGGGTTGAGAGAGTGAATGGTCGGGCTTGCCTAGCATTAGTGTTGGGCGCCATCACGACCGGGTTTGGGGTCGTGACAATTATCCTTAACTTTTGAGCTTGTTAGTGTGAGTTCATGACCAAGTGTCCTTAACTTTTGAACTTGTAATTCTAAGTTCAGGACCAAGCTATGGAGAGAAAATGATATAAATAATTTGAGAGTAGGTTTACACAGTCCTTTAAATATGGCCCTAACACATATGTAGTCCTCTATAAAAATAATCACTTTTGATTTCCGTTAACTTAAACCTTCAGCCGTTAAAGATTAAAGAAACTTCCATGGAAGCCGGTTAGGTCTTGATCTTTCGTTGTGAAAGAAAACATCCATGGGAGTAAATGGATTTCTCTTGTATAAGCTGAATTGGGATTTGAGACAAGACCTAGAAAACAACAAAAAGAATTGGAAAGATGCTAGAATAGTAAGTTGAATTTTAAGAGAAACACATGCCAACTAGACGAACTGCTCTTCACTCCTCTGTAAAAAAACATGCATCTAGTCTTTTTGAGTCGTTCAATGATTTCTAAGCTACGATGTGTTCGACCACATCCTACAAATTCAAGGCCACCAACATACTTTGCTTGAAAGAAAAAAAAATAAAAAAAGTTTTGCCATCTTTTGATAAGGTAAACATTCACTTTGGATTATGGAGAAGGCACGCAGAGAGAGAAGCGAGGGTTTGGGAAGAAAAGCAAGGGAAGAAAGGGTAAAAATATCTTTTCATATTAATTTGAATAGGGTAGTGGCTATTTTTGCTCAACATTAGAATTGTTGGATAAAAAATAAATACCACATTTGGGTGCCCCCTTTTAATCTGTACCCGCTTTATCTTTCTGTTTGCACCCATACCCACTTTTTTTTAAAAGCCATTTGAAAAGACTATTTTACCCTTTTTTTATTAAAAGGCTACTTTCTCTCCAAGTATACGCTAGTGCTCTACTATTTCTCTCTCCCATTATTCGCGTTTTTCGATTTGCTCTTCTTAGAAATCAAACAGTTTTCGTCGTTCTTTTGAATTTTTAACTGCTAGTCGTCATTGTTCCCATATTACGATTTAATCACAGGTACATTACATTAACTTTCTGGGTTTTGTTTTATGATTTAATTTCTGGTTTTGGGTTTTGATATTCATGTATTTATGATAGGGTTTAGTTTGATAGGTTGTTCATGTTGTTAATGTAATTTCTACAAATTCTTCTGTGATTCGACGTTCAAATTTTTAAAATATTTCAGAGTTAAACAGATGATAATGATACTTTAGGATAGGAGCTGATGTTTTTTCATGTTTTGGCATTATTTTTGGATTTGAATTTGTATTTTATTTTTTTGGCTGAATGTTTTGTGCTTGCCGAAGTTTTTAGTGCAATATGATTTTTTAATTTAGCCAGTGTATGTGAAAAAGTTCAGCCTCCTGCTGAAGTTTTTGAGTAATAACAAAAAAACTTGAGCTTCTTGGCCGAAGTTTTTTTAGTGCAATATCATTTTTTAATTTAACCAGTGTAGGAGGAAAGCTTCAGGCTCCTTCTGAAATTTTTAAGTAATAAATAAAAAACTTCAGCTGTTAGGCCGAAGTTTTTTTTAGTGCAATATGATTTTTTTAATTTAGCCAGTGTATGTGGAAAATTTCTGCCTCCTGCTGAAGTTTTTGAGTAATAACAAAAAAACTTCAGCTGCTTAGCCGAAGTTTTTTTTAGTGCAATATCAGTTTTTTAATTTAGCCAGTGTATTCAGCCTCCTGCTGAAGTTTTTGAGTAATAACAAAAAAACTTCAACAGTTAGGCCGAAGTTTTTTTAGTGCAATATGATTTTTTTAATTTAGCTAGTGTATGTGGAAAACTTCAGCCTCCTGCTGAAGTTTTTGAGTAATAACAAAAAAACTTCAACAGTTAGGCCGAAGTTTTTATAGTGCAATATGATTTTTTTAATTTAGCCAGTGTATGCAGAAAACTGCAGCCTCCTGCTGAAGTTTTCGAGTAATAACAAAAAAACTTCAACAGTTAGGCCGAAGTTTTTATAGTGCAATATGATTTTTTTAATTTAGCCAGTGTATGCAGAAAACTGCAGCCTCCTGCTGAAGTTTTCGAGTAATAACAAAAAAACTTCAACAGTTAGGCCGAAGTTTTTATAGTGCAATATGATTTTTTTAATTTAGCCAGTGTATGCAGAAAACTGCAGCCTCCTGCTGAAGTTTTCGAGTAATAACAAAAAAACTTCAACAGTTAGGCCGAAGTTTTTATAGTGCAATATGATTTTTTTAATTTAGCCAGTGTATGCAGAAAACTGCAGCCTCCTGCTGAAGTTTTCGAGTAATAACAAAAAAACTTCAGCTGCTTGGCCGAAGTTTTTTTAGTGCAATATGATTTTTTTAATTTAGCCAGTGTATGCAGAAAACTTCAGCCTCCTGCTGAAGTTTTTGAGTAATAACAAAAGAAGTTCAGCTGTTTGGCCAAAGTTTTTTTAGTGCAATATCATTTTTTAATTTAGCTAAGCTCCTTCTGAAGTTTTAAGTAATAAATTAAAACCTTCAGCTGAAGTTTTTGTTTTATACCTGTTGAACTTAAGCCTTCTTAGGTGTTGAAGTTTTAAATGATCTTTTTGATAATGTCCTTATGTTATTATTTGTATCTTTTACTTTTTTGAAAGATCGCTCCTAAAGAACCTAAAGATCCTAAAGTAGCTAAAGAAGGCAAAGCACCTAAAAAACCTAGACTACCAGTAGTAGTCCCAGGTCCTTATGTCCCTCGGCCTCTACCTACAAAACCAGGACAAAGATATTTTGAGTTTATAGAATGGTTTAACTCTAAGGGTTACTGGAAGGGGAACCATGATTTGAAGAGTTTAATTGCATCTTTCTTGACTCCTGCACAACAGGCTAAGCTTAGTCATGGTCCATTTAGACACATTATTGCTATGGAGAATATCAAATGCAGCATGAAGTTGGTTCATTGTCTGTGTCTTTCTCGAATATTCACGAATGATCAAGACTCTATTAGTTTCAAGATATTTGGGTATGATGTTTCCTTCACCCTTGAAGAATTTCACATTATGTGTGGTTTGCCGATAATAGCACATAATATTGAAAAACCATTTAATCGAAAGTGCACTGTTCTAAACCGGTATTTTGGTAAGTCCAAGGGTGTGTATCTAAAGGATATTCGACATTTTATGACTCACAATGCAATTGCAAAGAATGCTGTGAATTATCCACGCGTATGCGAGAATGATAAAGATGCAGTTACGCTTGTAGAAATTCTTATTGTAGAGTCTATTCTGTTTGGGAAAAATAACGATTCATGTGTGAATGAGGAGTATGCATCTATCGTTGAGGACGAGAAGGCTCGTGTTGAATATCCCTGGGGTAATGTGGCTTATGAGAAGCTCATTTATTCATTGAAACATGCATTGGACAAGCATAACAAACATCATGCAACTGAGTATAAACTTACTGGATTTCCATATCCGTTGTGTATTTGGTTCTATGAGCGCTTTCCAGATGTTCGGAAGAGGTATGTAGCAGAGGATGAGTACCTTGATATGCCTCAGGTCCCCAGGATGTTCAAAACTCATGAAGTAAGTTTTTTTTGTCTTTGTATTAATATGCTGATGTATTAGTTTTTTTCTTCTCATAATATACTTTTTTGTATTAAACAGAGATATCGCGAATTTAGGGTATTGGATATAATTCCTACAGAAGAGGAATTGAATTCAATGCCTTTAATTGGGAAATTACCGTGCATTCGGATTCGTTCAAATGTAGATAATGTAGCTCCTTCAACTGGTAAATCATCGGTTACTCTGAGTCGATCAAACGAATTGAATCGAAATCCTGTTATTGGTAAATCACCACCTACAAAGATTCGATCAAAACAAGTGAATCAAACTCATGACATTGGTGAATCACCACGTAGTTGGAATCAACCAAAAGAACTGAATCAAACTCCTTTTATTGGCGAAGCATCTCGTACCAAGAGTCGTTCTACTCCGTCTACATCTGACTTTGATGAAGATGAATTACTTGATAAAATATGCTCTGTAAGTTTTTATCTGAAGTTTTTCGAGTTTGTTTTTGTAAAAGTACAACATGTTTTTTGAGCTGAAGTTTTCTTCTATATTTGAATTTTTGTTGTGTTATCTATTGTAGAGATTAACGATGGAGGTTCAAAGGCAAAATGAAAAAGAAAGAAGCACAATCGTGAACGAAGTTTTTGATAAGTTTAAAAAGGAGGAGCGAACTGCTATTGTGGATGCGGTTTTTCTAAAAGTGAAAGTAAGCTAATTTATAGAGAAGTCTTTTTATTTGTGCTCATTTTATTTCAGATTAATCATTTTTAGTAATTTTTTTTCTAGGAATATTTCGATGAGAAGTTTGAACAGTTTTTTACGATTGTCAACAAATCAAATGGAATAGATCAAGAATATGACAGGATGAATGACTGTTGCGAAGATCCATTGGCTTTTGAAGGCGATCAAAATGTTCAAGAACAAGTTGAAGAGCAATGTTCCAGTCCTGATAGATGGAGCAGATATGTAAATGATGAAGCACATTTATCAATGGAGAATATTGGTAGTGAGGAAGGTGCTCATAATCAAGTTGTCGAGACTGAAGAACATACTGCTCATGATGCATTGCCTAATGTCGCAGATAATAATGCTACATATAATGAAGCGACTGTCGGAGGCGTTGAACTTGTTCAACCACAAGGTGGAGATAAAGGTGTAGATGATCAAGTTGCTGGCACTGAAAAACATGCACCGAGTTGTGCTTCGAAAAGTGGTCAAGCACCTATTGGTACTTCAAATCTGAAAGACGATCGGTATGCAGGAGTAATAGTGATTTGCAATGAACTTCTAGGTGTTGGTACACAGGAAATTGTTACTACAGGTACAAATTACAAAACATGTTTTTTGCTGAATTTTTTGGTTTTGTAACTGGTGAACTTTCAGCTATAGAGCTAAAGTTTCTTTTATAACTGTCGAGAGTTGAGGTTTTTTTATAACTGTCGAACTTCAACTCTAGAGCTGAAGTTATTTTTTATAACTATCGAACTTCAGCTTTAGAGCTGAAGTTTTTTTTTTATAATTGTCGAACTTCAACTCTAGAGCTGAAGTTTTTTGTTAGATAAATGTTGAAGTCTTTGTTTGTGATTTGCTAACTTTAGCCTTGTTAGAGTTGAAGTTTTAATTGTTTTTTATAATATCCTATAGTGAAATTTTCAGTAGATGTATAATTTTTTTTTGTGTTTTATATATAGAAAAATTACTTGATGTATTCTCCCTCTTTTATGAATATGCAGTGGAAGTTGAAACTAGTTGTGGTTCCATTGCCACAACTTAAAAACTCTGTGATGATGCTCAATTGAATGAAGGTAAAGTTGAGAAAACCCTTACAGAGAATACTGCAATGGTCGTCGACGTTGGTTCAGAGTTGAATGATGCTGGAAATGCTGATATTGAGAAAGGCATGCAGCATGGGGAAAGCACAGCGAAAGACAAACGTGAAGGTATTCTATAGATCATGAATTTATTATATTTGATCGATGTATATTTTCTACATTTTAAAATTTTACATATTTTATTTTCTTTTTTATGTTTTTGAATGATTTTCCAGAATTATTGGAGGCAGTTCGAAAAGAATTCGGTGAGATTCTGAAGTAATATGAAAAAGGAGAAATACATATATTCACACCTGTTGAGTCACAAATAGGTGTGAAGTGTGTTGGTATTATTTTATAAAATTTATTGAGTATTATTTATTAATTTATTTTTTTTGCATGAAGATACAAGATCTGTTGGAATGAAAAACCATCTGCGTCGCAACACTTAGACCAGATAATTATATTCTGCAATTCGATTACTATCTTTTTTTTGCCTAATGTGTATTCTCTATCAGTTTTATTTATGTTTATATTTTCCTTGCTTTTGCAAATCTCAACTGATGTATCAGAATTGCTTCTAAAACCTAAGAGAAGGAAGATTTCTAGTTCTCCTATGTGTGATTCCAGTGATATCCCCAACTTCAATATATGTTCATTTTCACTTGGTAGTTCACAAGGGGTTGATTCAGAAGGTAATTCTGCAGTTGTTGGTGTTCGTGAAGAGACAGAAGAACGTCGTGAACAGTAAGGAATTGGTCAAGCATCCACTATGATGGTTGTAGTTCCCCACCCTGCTACTGTACATCACCATTTAGTTGTTATGGAACAACAAGAAGAGCAATCAAAAGGAAAAGAAGATAAAAAAGGGAAAAAGATGCGTATGGAGAGTATTTGGTTGAGATCTCCTTATGTAGTTTATCGGAAAAATCCAAGGGGGCAAGATTGGATAGTAGGAAAGAATAGAAGAAGGTGTCCCTTCCATTATGTTTCTCAAGACAGCGGATTGATGCAAAGATTTAAAAAGTAGTTGGAGATGGATGCCAGTGAATATGATTCCAATCCATTGAGATTAACTGGACTTGATATTCCAAAATCATTCTTTACCGAGCTTATGGATCCTGACTCTGATCTTGCGGATGAAGTAAGTTATTAACTTTGTTTTTTGAATTGGTTTTCAACTTTATTTCCCAAAAGTTCAGTTTATTTTTTGTAATATAGCTTTATTCATAGTAATCTGCTGAAGATTTTTAGCTTATTTGCTAAAACTGAATATGCTTAAGTTATTTTCATGTTGTTTTGTAGTTGTGTAGTCTGTTTTTTGTAGACTTAATAGTGGTAATTTCACATGTTATCATTTGTCGTTGTCCATTTGCAGCATATTGACGTGGGCGTATATTACTTGCGCAAAAAATATTGCTATCACCTTCCATGTTATACAAAAGCAAAATGTGGAGTAACAGATTTACTTTTCGATCAATATATGACTATCCTGGATAGTGTTCATCATTCAGAAGAAAAGTTAAAGATAATTCAGAAAAGGAAGCAAAAGAGAATGCAGGTTCTTAAGAGCAAATCAAAGAAAAAGATGATATCCAAAGAACAGTTGAAAAAAGAAGAATAAGAAGCAGAAGAAGAAGAAGAAGAAGAAGAAGAAGCGATTATTAAGCCACCTATGGACTTTTGTTGGTATGAGGAAGAATCAAAAAATGAAAAGGCGGCCAACTACGTAAAAGGCCTTGACCTTTCCTGTGGTATCTCATGGGCATCTGCCAAAAAAGTATTCTTTCCATTTCGACTCAAGCCAAGGGAGGGCCAGATATCTACGCACTACTTTTTTGGATATCTCGACTTTGAAGATAAAATTATATATGTGTATGATTCCATGGGCAGTGTAACATACAAGCGTGCGATTGAACATGTCAAAATTTATGCCCGGTTGATTCCACATTGTCTCAAATGCTTGAATTTTGGGGAATTTAATAAATATTATGGGGACAGTCCTTGTAATGACCCGGCCGTTCATTTTTGGAATTTACGCCCCAATTCCCCATTAGCTGCTTTCCCTAAGTTCATTTATGCTATTTTGGTTTGCCGGGACGTTCGGTATTAGGATTCGGAGTGTTTTGGGACACTTAGTCCCTAAATGAGAGTTTAAGAGTTAAAAAAATTGTCCGTATTCGGAACAGTATGAAAAAGATCTCGAAATGGAAATCCGATGGTTCCTTTAGCTCCGTTAGGTGATTTCGAGGTTGGGAGCGTGTTCGGAATGTTATTTGGAGGTCCGTATCTCATTTAGGCTTGAAATGCCGAAGTTTGAATTTTTGAAGTTACCGGTCCGATAGTGAGTTTTTGATCCGAGGGTTGGATTTGAATTTCGAAAGTTGCCGTATCTCCGTCATGAATTCTGGTTCAATTCTGTCATCACAGGTATTATTCTGGTTTGTAACAGAGAGGCATCAATTCTATTCGATCTCGGCTCCACTTATTCATATGTGTCCTCTTATTTTGCTTCGCATTTGGGTGTGCCTCGGGATTCTTTGAGTGCCCCCATTTATGTTTCTACTCCTGTAGGAGATTCTCTTATTGTGGACCGCGTATACCGGTCGTGTTTGGTTACTGTTTGTGGTTTTGAGAACAGGGCCGGTCTATTATTACTCGGTATGGTTGATTTTGATATTATTCTGGGCATGGACTGGTTGTCGTCCCATCATGCTATTCTTGACTGTCACGCCAAGACTGTGATGCTGGCTATGCCAGGTGTTTCACGTATTGAGTGGAGTGGTACCTTAGATCATACTCCCAGCAGGGTTATTTCTTTCCTTAAAGCTCAATGCATGGTTGAGAATGGGTGTGCTACTTATTTAGCTTATGTGAGAGATGTCAGTGTTGACACCTTTTCTGTTGATTCAATCCCAGTGGTACGGGATTTTCCCGATGTGTTTCTAGCTGATCTTCCGGGCATGCCGCCCGATAGAGATATTGATTTTGGCATTGATCTGTTGTCGGGCACTCTGCCCATCTCCATTCCTCCATATCGCATGGCTCCTCCTGAGTTGGAAGAGTTGAAGGATCAGTTTTAGGAATTGTTGGGTAAGGGTTTTATTCGACCTAGTGTTTCACCATGGGGAGCCCCTGTTTTGTTTGTGAAGAAGAAGGACGGTTCTATGCATATGTGCATTGATTATCGCCAATTGAACAAAGTTACAATGACGAACTGATATCATTTACCTCGTATTGATGAGCTATTTGATCAGCTTCAGGGCGCACAGGTGTTTTCCAAGATTGTTTTGCGCTCAGGTTACCATCAGTTGAAGATTCAGGAGCCAGATATCCCGAAGACTACTTTCAGGACTCGGTATGGTCATTACGAGTTCCTTGTTATGTCTTTTGGGATGACTAATGCCCCGATAGCTTTTATGCATTTGATGCACAGCGTATTCAGGACATATCTTGATTCATTCGTGATTGTTTTTATTGATGATATTCTGGTATATTTCCGGAGTCGGGAAGATCATGAGCAGTACCTGAGGGTAGTGCTTCAGACTTTGAGGGAGAAGAGATTGTATGCAAAGTTCCCCAAATGTGAGTTCTGGCTGAGTTTTGTGGCACTCATAGGCCACGTGGTGTCGAGTGAGGGCATTCAAGTGGATCCGAGGAAGGTGGAGGTCGTGCATAGTTGGCCCAGGCCCTCCTCAACTACTGAGATTCGTAGTTTCCTTGGCTTGGCGGGTTATTACAGTCGCTTTATGGAGGGGTTCTCATCGATCGCAGCTCCTATGACTAGATTGACCCAGAAGGGTGCCCCATTTCAGTGGACAGAGGAGTGTGAGGAGAGCTTCCAGAAGCTCAAGACAGCTTTGACTTCAGCCCCAATCTTGATGGTTCCTACCGGTTCGGGGTCTTATACAGTTTATTGTGATGCCTCACGGGTTGGACTTGGAGCGGTATTGATGCATGATGGTAGGGTGATTGCCTACGCGTCCCGACAGTTGAAGGTGCATGAAAAGAACTACCCTATCCACGATCTTGATTTAGCTGCCATTGTTCACGCCTTGAAGATCTGGCGTCATTATTTGTATGGGGTGCCTTATGAGATCTACACTGACCATCGGAGTTTGCAACACTTGCTTAAGCAGAAGGACCTGAATATGCGTCAGAGGAGATGGTTAGAGTTGTTAAAGGATTATGATATTACCATTCTTTATTACCCGAGCAAGGCCAATGTGGTCGCCGATGCCTTGAGTCGCCGGGCGGAGAGTTTGGGGAGTTTGGCATATCTACCGGCCTCAGAGAAACCTATGGCGATGGATGTTCAGGCTTTAGCCAGGCAGTTCGTGAGGTTGGACCTTTCAGAGCCCAGTCGGGTTCTAGCTTGTGTGGTTTCTCGGTCTTCCCTATTTGATCGCATCAGGGAGCGGCAGTTTGATGACCCTCATTTTTTTGTCTGTCAGGAGAGAGTTCGGCGAGGTGATGCTCGAGATATTACCATTGGGGATGATGGAGTGTTGAGGATGCAGGGCTAGATTTGTGTGCCCAATGTAGATGTTCTTCAAGAGCTGATTCTAGCTGAGGCCCATAGCTCGCGGTATTTCATCCATTCGAGTTCCGCGAAGATGTATCAGGACTTGAGGCAACACTACTGGTGGAGGCAGATGAAGAAGGATATAGTTGACTACGTGTCTAGATGCCTCAACTGCCAGCAGGTGAAGTACGAGCACCAGCGTCCGGGTGGTTTGCTACAGCAGATTGAGATCCCAGAGTGGAAGTGGTAGCGTATCACCATGGACTTCGTATCTGGACTCCCACGGACTATGAGGAAGTTTGATTCTATTTGGGTCATTGTGGATCGGCTGACCAAGTCCACTCATTTCATACCNGTGTACCACTTATTCATCGGAGCGGTTGGTGGAGATTTATATCAGGGAGATCGTCCGGTTGCATGGTATTCCAGTTTCTATCATCTCAGACAAAGGCACTCAGTTTACCACGCGGTTCATGAGAGCAGTGCAGTAGGAGTTAGGCACTAGAGTGGAGTTGAGCACGACATTCCACCCCAGATGGACGGACTGTCCGAGCGCACTATTCAGATTTTGGAGGATATGCTCCGTGTGTGCGTGATTGAGTTTGGAGGGTCATGGGACCATTTCCTGCCACTGGCGGAGTTTTCTTATAACAACAACTATCAGTCCAGCATTCAGATGGCGCCATATGAGGCCTTATATGGTA
>MU670026.1:0-28686 GCA_026770625.1 Nicotiana glauca | reverse complement strand
GGTCTTTGGGATGGTTTCAGAATTTAAAGTATTAAAGTGTATGTGCCAGGCGGCAACTGTATACATTACTCATGTTACTTAGCTTTTGAATATAAATTTCGCAAATGTTGTTAATTCCGCAATGTGTTAAGCTTACCTGGTCGTGAAGACTAGGTGCCGTCATGACGTGTTCACAATTGGTGAACTAGGGTCATGACAAGTTGGTATCAGAACGGCAGCACGCGCGGGTGCTGTGGCTGCACCTCGGGCGCATCCTTAACCTCTACCCCGGCCCCGACCTCTGATGGCGGCAGCAGGGGGCGCGGGTGCCTGGTCCTCTCATGTAGCACGTTTCCTCACCATCTGTGAGAGAATAGAAGACAGAAGTTTAGATTTGGTGTCAAAATACGCACGACAAGGAATTCATAAGAAATGAAGATTTTTCCTAAACAGTTACATAGCCTCTCGTAGATAAATACGGACGTCTCCGTACCGATCAGCGAGACTCTAATAAACCAGCCTGTGTCCCGTGACTCCTATGAACCTAGAGCTCTGATATGAAATCTTCATTTCTTATGAATTCCTTGTTGTGCGATATTTTGACACCAAATCTAAACTTCTGTCTTCTATTCTCTCACAGATGGTGAGGACACGTGCTACATGAGAGGACCAGGCACCCGCGCCCCCTACTGCCACCGTCAGAGGCCGGGGCTGGGGTAGAGGTCAAGGACGTGCCCGAGGTGCAGACACAGCACCCGCGCGCGCTGCCATTCTGATACCAACTTGTCACGACCCTAGTTCACTAATTGTGAACACGTCATGACGACACGTAGTCTTCACGACCAGGTAAGCCTAACACATTGCAGAAGTAACAACATTTGCGAAATTTATATTCAAAAGCGAAATAACATGAGTAATGTATACAGTTGCCGCCTGGCACATACACTTTAATACTTTAAATTCTGAAACCATCCCAAAGACCTGGAAACCCACGGGCAACACAGGCTAAGAATAATACATAACAATGCTATAATCACCGAGGAAGTCTGTAACAAGGAAGAACAGAATAGCATCTAACTAACTAAAGGGTAGAGTGAGAGGGAGACTCTCCGGTCTGCGGACGTGGCTGATATACCTCAAGTCTCCGAAATGCTCTCTGCAGCGACTGATGATGCGCCTGCATAGAGGTACTTGGATCTACACATGAAAAACATGCGCAGAAGAGGCGTGAGTACACCACAGCGGTACTCAGTAAGTGCCAAGCCTAACCTCAGTTGGGTAGTGACGAGGAAAGGTCAGGGCCCTACTGAGACAGAAATAATAAAATAGCAGATATTAACGTTATCGAAGTCTGATGAAAACTAATGAACACAGCGGTATGATAAGACAGTTCAATGAAATATAATACTGCAAGGCAAAAAAGAAACACAGAGTAAATACAGCAAAATTACAAGAATACCGACGAGGGTCTCCCAGGATACCGTCTTGTAACCCTTTACCTCAACTGTCTAATGAAACTCCCCGGATACCGTCCCATAGTCCAAATCTCATATCAATATCAAAATATCTCTCGGGATACCGTCCCGTAGTCCAATCATCAGTGTGCAGGGGGATCTCCCGGGATACCGTCCCGTAGTCCAATCATCAGTGTGCAGGGGGATCTCCCGGGATACCGTCCCGTAGTCCCAAAATAAAAGTGCAGGGCGATCTCCCGGGATAGCGTCCCGTAGTCCCAAAATAAAATGCAGGGGGGATCTCCCGGGAATAAAAATCATAGTCAGAAAGTAAAATGCAGGGGGGGATCTCCCGGGAATCAAACCCGTAGTCCCAAAGTAAACAAACAAGGGGGAACTCCCGGAATCCCGCATCCGTAGTCCCAATGTAAATGTGCAACCAACATCAGAGAAAATGTGCAGAAATTTAAGTACAACAATACAAGGCATCAAAGAATACTAGCCTAACATGCTCACATAATCACAGTTAAGACAATTTAAACAAATAGGCAGTTTGGATCAATTAAACATGCTTTTCTACACTAGCACAGGCTATAAAGGCAAGTAAAGTAAGGCAAATATGAAAGAGAATCCAAATCAAGTAATTAAGTAAAAATTCAGGTTTCAACAATTAGCTCAAGTACGTGCTCTTCACCTCACGTACAAGGCATTCAATTACCAATTATCACATCCTAAGGGACGAAGTGCCCTACACAAGGTTAGGCGAGCCACTTACCTCGAACCGGTGCGAAATCAACTAGGGAACGATGCCCTTGCCACGAGTATCCGACTCCAAATGGCCCAAATCTATTCAATTCAATTACAAATCGTAAATAATATTGCAAACAACTGATTCCACTATTTAAATTAAAGCTAAGGCGCAAAAATATGTAAAATAACAAAAATGCCCCTAAGGCCAACGTCTCAGAACCGAATAATTTTCACATTTTTAGAAACCTCGTACTCTTACGAGTCTAACCATATAAATATCTCAGAAATCGGAGGTCAAATGCCCCCTCAAAACCCAATAGTTTAGTCAATAAACTTTTGCCCAATTTCTTCCATTTTGATCCTTAATTCGAATTTAAAAGGTGGATTTAACTACTAAATGATGGAATATAACTAGAAAGGATCATAGAAATGTTACCCAAAAATCTCCTCTTCAAAATCCTCTAAGAATCGCACTTACCCGAGCTCAAAATTGATACCAGCTTGTCACGACCCTAGTTCACCAATTGTGAACACGTCATGACGGCACCTAGTCTTCACGACCTGGTAAGCCTAACACATTGTGGAAGTAACAATATTTGCGAAATTTATATTAAAGATAAATAACATGAGTAATATATACAATTGTCGCCTGACACATACACTTTAATACTTTAAATTCTGAAACCACCCCAAAGACCCGAAAACCCATGGGCAACACAGGCTAAGAATAATACATAACACTGCTCTAATCACCCATAAAGTCTATAACAAGGAAGAATAGAATAGCATCTAACTAACTAAAGGGTAGAGTGAGAGGGAGACTCTCCGGTCTGCGGACGCGGCAGATATACCTCAAGTCTCCGAAATGATCTCTGCAGCTACTGATGATGCGCCTGCGTAGAGGTACCTGGATGTGCACATGAAAAACATGCATAGAAGAGGCGTGAGTAAACCACAGCGGTACTTAGTAAGTGCCAAGCATAACCTCGGTTGGGTAGTGACGAGGAAAGGTCAGGGCCCTACTGAGACAGAAACAATAAAATAGCAGATATTAACATTATCGAAGTCTGATGAAAACTAATGAACACAGCGGTGTGATAAGACAGTTCAATGAAATATAATACTACAAGGCAAAACAGAAACACAGAGTAAATACAGCAAAATTACAAGAATACCGATGAGGGTCTCCAGGATAACGTCCTGTAACCCTTTACCTCAACTGTCCAATGAAACTCCCGGGATACCGTCCCGTAGTCCCAAAATAAAAGTGCAAGGGGATCTCCCGGGATACCGTCCCGTAGTCCCAAAATAAAATGCAGGGGGGATCTCCCGGGAATCAAACCCGTGAATCAAACCCGTAGTCCCAAAGTAAAATACAGGGGGGATCTCCCGGGAATCAAACCCGTAGTCCCAAAGTAAACAAACAAGGGGGAACTCTCAGAATCCCGCATCCGTAGTCCCCATGTAAATGTGCAACCAACATTAGAGAAAATATTCAGAAATTTAAGTACAACAATACAACGCGTCAAAGAATACTGGCCAAACATGCTCCACGTAATCACAGTTATGACAATTTAAACAAATAGGCAGCTTGGATCAATTAAATATGCTCTTCTATGCTTGCACAGGCTATAAAGGCAAGTAAAGTAAGGCAAATATGAAAGAGAATCCAAATCATGTAATTAAGTAAAAATCCGGGTTTCAACAATTTGCTCAAGTACGTGATCTTCACCTCACGTACAAGGCATTCAATTACCAATTATCACATCCTAAGGGATGAAGTCCCCCACACAAGGTTAGGCAAGCCGCTTACCTCGAACCGGTGCGAAATCAACTAGGGATCGATGCCCTTGCCACGAGTATCCGAATCCAAATGGCCCAAATCTATTCAATTCAATTACAAATCGTAAATAATATTGCAAACAAGTGATTCCACTATTGAAATTAAAGCTAAGGCGCGAAAATGGGTAAAATGACCAAAATGCCCATCAGGCCAACTTCTCGGAACCAAATAATTTTCATATTTTCAGAAACCTCGTACTCTCACGAGTCTAACCATATAAAAATCTCAGAAATCGGAGGTCGAATGCCCCCTCAAAACCCAATAGTTTAGTCAATGAACTTTCACCCAAATTCTTCCATTTTTGATCCTTAATTCGAATTTAAAAGGTGGATTTAACTACTAAATGATGGAATATAACTAGAAAGGATCATAGAAATGTTACCCAAAAATCTCCTTTTCAAAATCCTCTCAGAATCGCCCTTGCCCGAGCTCAAAATTGATTTTCAATCTTATGAAATTAAACCCTCGAAATTTCCTATTTTTGGCCAGACATTTCCGCTTATGCGGACAAAGGACCGCTTCTGCGGTCCCGCTTAAGCGGCAAAATAACCGCTTCTGCGGTTTCTCATTAAGTTTGAATTTTTGAAGTTTCCGGTCCGATAGTGAGTTTTTGATCCGAGGGTTGGATTTGAATTCCGGAAATTGCTGTAGCTCCATCATGTCATTTGGGATGTGGGTGCACAATTTCAGGTCATTCAGATGAGGTTTGGTTAGGTTTTTGATCGAAAGCGTATTTGGTTAGAATTTGAAGTTCTTAGGCTTGAATCCTTGATTTAATCGGGTTTTCGGTGTTGTTTAAGGTGTTTTGAGGATTGGTGCAAGTTCGAATAAGGTATTAGGTGGTATTGGTGCTTTTGGTTGAGGCTCGGGGGCCTCAGGATGATTTTGGGTGGTTAACGGGGAAATTTTCTAAGTTGTTGCAGCTGAAATGTTTTCCCTTCTGGTATTTTCGCTTCTGAGGTTTGGGAACCCCAGAAGCAGAGCCGCAGAAGTGGATTCCTCATCGCAGAAGCGATTTTTGGCTTCCCCTCAAAGACCGCAGAAGCGGTCATATTTCCGCAGAAGCGGAACCGCTGGAGCAGTCATGTGTCCGCAAAAGCGGAACTTTCCCCTTTAATGAGAAATTGCAGAAGCAGTTATTTTGCCGCTTAAGCGGGACCGCAGAAGCGGAAATATCTGGGTAGAAATAGGAAATTTCGAGGGATTAATTTCATAAGTTTGAAAATCAATTTTGAGCTCGGGCAAGGGCGATTTTGAGAGGATTTTGAAGAGGATATTTTTGGGTAACATTTTTATGATCCTTTCTAGTTATATTCCATCATTTAGTAGTTAAATCCACCTTTTAAATACGAATTAAGGATAAAAAATGGAAGAAATTGGGCGAAAGTTCATTGACTAAACTGTTGGGTTTTGAGGGGGCATTTGACCTCCGATTTCTGAGATTTTTATATGGTTAGACTCGTGAGAGTACGAGGTTTGTGAAAATGTGAAAATTATTCGGTTCTAAGACGTTGGCCTAAGGGGCATTTTGGTTATTTTACCTATTTTCGCGCCATAGCTTTAATTTCAATAGTGGAATCAGTTGTTTGCAATATTATATACGATTTGTAATTGAATTGAATATATTTGGGCCATTTGGAGTCGGATACTCGTGGCAAGGGCATTGTTCCCTAGTTGATTTCGCACCGGTTCGAGGTAAGTGACTTGCCTAACCTTGTGTAGGGGACTTCGTCCCTTAGGATGTGATAATTGGTAATTGAATGCCTTGTACGTGAGGTGACGAGCGCGTACTTGAGCAAATTGTTGAAACCCGGATTTTTACTTAATTACTTGATTTGGATTCTCTTTCATATTTGCCTTACTTTACTTGCCTTTATAGCCTGTGCTAGCATAGAAGAGCATGTTTTATTGATCCAAGCTGCCTATTTATTTAAATTGTCTTAACTGTGATTACGTGGAGCATGCTAGGCCAGTATTCTTTGATGCCTTGTATTGTTGTACTTAAATTTCTGAATATTTTCTCTGATGTTGGTTGTGCATTTACATTGGGACTACGGATGCGGGATTCCGGGAGTTGCCCCTTGTTTGTTTACTTTGGGACTACGGGTTTGATTCCCGAGAGATCCCCCCTGCATTTTACTTTGGGACTACGGGTTTGATTCCCGGGAGATCCCCCCTGCATTTTATTTTGGGACTACAGGACGGTATCCCGAGAGATCCCCCTGCACTTTTATTTTGAGACTACGGGATGGTATCACGGGAGATCCCCTTGCACACTGATGATTGGACTACGGGACAGTATCCCGGGAGATCTTTTGATATTGATATGAGATTTGGACTACGGGACGGTATCCCGGGAGTTTTATTGGACAGTTGCGGTAAAGGGTTATAGGACGGTATCCTGGGAGACCCTCGTCGGTATTATTGTAATTTTGTTGTATTTACTCTGTATCTGTTTTGCCTTGCAGTATTATATTTCATTGAACTGTCTTATCACACGTTGTGTTCATTAGTTTTCATCAGACTTCGATAATGTTAATATCTGCTATTTTATTATTTCTGTCTCAGTAGGGCCCTGACCTTTCCTCGTCACTACCCAACCAAGGTTAGGCTTAGCACTTACTGAGTACTGTTGTGGTGTACTCACGCCTCTTCTGCGCATGTTTTTCATATGCAGATCCAGGTACCTCTACGCAGGCGCATCATCAGTAGCTACAGAGAGCATTTTGGAGACTTGAGGTATATCTGCCGCGTCCGCAGACCGGAGAGTCTCCCTCTCACTCTACCCTTTAGTTAGTTAGATGCTATTATGTTCTTCCTTGTTATAGACTTCCTGGGTGATTAGAGCAGTGTTATGTATTATTCTTAGCCTGTATTGTCCATGAGTTTCCGGGTCTTTAGGATGGTTTCAGAATTTAAAGTATTAAAGTGTATGTTCCAGGCGGCAACTTTATACATTACTCATGTTATTTAGCTTTTGAAAATATATTTCGCAAATATTATTACTTCCGCAATGTGTTAGGCTTACCTGGTCGTGAAGACTAGGTGTCGTCATGACGTGTTCACAATTGGTGAACTAGGGTCGTGACAGTCCTATGGAAGAATTTAAAATTAAGTGGATGCACACACCGAAATAGATTAACAGGTATGTGTTTCACATATGTTTTACGATGCATCTTATGTTTATTATTTTTTGCCCTTGTCTTAACTGTTCTTTAATTTCTTTTTGATGTGTTTTTTGCAGTGTTGATTGTGGTATATTTGATCTTAAGTTTATGGATATGCGGTTGATGAGAGTAGATATCTTCAATTTTAATCAAAGTCAAACATTGGAATTCAGGACAGAATTGACTGTCAATCTTTGGGCTCATGGAAATTGGAAAAAAGATAGCGGCTATAAAACTCCAGAAGAACGAGAAGGACATGATTATGGAGATTTTGAAAGTTTCTATGTGAATGTTTTGATTAGAGGATTGGTTGGTTGTATATAATTTGGATTAAAGAATATATATTAATTATTTTTTTAGTTCACTTTTGTGTCATTTACCAACTACTAGCATTTACTATTTTTTTTATTGCATTTACCAACTACTAGCATTTACCACTTACATCTTTTGCCAACTGCTTATGTTCTTACATTCAATTTCTCTGAACAAAAAACAGGTAACAATCTCTTCAGCATTTATAGATATTAAATTGAGTAGGTGCATTCTTTGGCTATATTAACAATCTCTTCACTTGAAAATTTCATAGTCATCCATAGACTTCTATCAGATTTCTTTAAATTTGTATTCAAAGAAAAACAAGGAAATGTTGGGTAAGACATGCTTATTGGGTGTAGCAGGAAGTTCGTGTGAAGCAAAGATAGTGAAGGAGAAGTTGAAATACTTCATATGTGAAGGGGATTGGCCAGATCAAATACTCGAGCACCAGGAAAATTTGCTCTTTTAGGAAAATGAGCAAATTTCCTGCTGCTCGAGTTTTTGATGTGGCCAGTCTCCGTCACATATGAAGTACTTTAGACTTCTTCTTCACTATCTTTGCTTCCCATGAATTCCCAGATGCACACCAGTAAACATGTCTTGGCCAACATTTTATTATTTTTTTCTTATGAAAGTAGACGGTAGTTGCTAAAAACCCAAGAAAGCTCTTTGGTGGAAGATATAGTGAAGTTTCATGTAATGTTGTGAAGAAAACCAAGAAGAGCAACAATGACATTACTATGGAGAATATGAAGACACTCTGTGAACTTTTTGAATAGAGAATAACTTGTAAACAAAGAACTAAGTTTTTCTTTTTTTCCAAGGATGTAAGTGAAAAGAAAATTATATTTTGTGAATATATATTATTTTGTGTGAGTTATGTGACTTTGATTGATTCAAATATGTTTATGTCTTTTTTCATGAATGTAAAGTATTTTTAGCTTAAATTTTGAAATATACTAAGAAACTTAAGCACTTAGGCCGAAGTTTCTTGAAAAAGCTTTAGGACAAAAATTATTGAATACAATAGAAAAACTTCAGCTCACCAAGTATTGTAGTTTTTGGAAATATACGAAAAAACTTCAGCAAATTGGGCCGAAGTTTCTTGAAAAAGCTTAAGAAAAAACTATTGAATCCAATAGAAAAACTTAACCTTATGAGGTGCTGAAGTTCTTGACATATACTAAAAAACTTAAGCACATTGGGCCGAAGTTTTTCGAAAAAGCTTTAGGACAAAAATTATTGAATACAATAGAAAAACTTCAGCTCACCAAGTACTGTAGTTTTTGGAAATATATGAAAAAACTTCAGCAAATTGGGCCGAAGTTTCTTGAAAAAGCTTAAGAAAAAACTATTGAATCCAATAGAAAAACTTAAGCTTATGAGGTGCCGAAGTTTTTGAAAATATACTAAAAAACTTCAGCACATTGGGTCGAAGTTTTTTGAAAAAGCTTTAGGACAAAAACTATTGATTCCAACAAAAAACTTCAGTTGCCAAGTGCTGAAGTTTTTGAAAATATACTAAAAGACTTCAGCACATTAGGCCGAAATTTTTTGAAAAAGCTTTAGGACAAATACTATTGAATCCAACAAATAACTTAAGCTGACCAAGTGCTAAAGTTTTTGAAAATATACTAAAAAAATACAGCACATTGGGCCGAAGTTTTTCAAAAAAGCTTTAGGACAAAAACTATTGATTCCAATAAAAATCTTCAACTGCCAAGTGCTGAAGTTTTTGAAAATATAATAAAAATTTCAGCACATTAGGTCGAAGTTTTTCAAAAAAGTTTTAGGACAAATACTATTGAATCCAACAAATAACTTAATCTGACCAAGTGCTGAAGTTTTTGAAAATATACTAAAAAACTTCAGCACATTGGGCCGAAGTTTCTTGAAAAAGCTTAAGACAAAAACTATTGAATCCAATAGAAAAACTTCAGCTTATCAGGTGCTGAAGTTCATGAAATACACTAAAAAACTTCAGCACATTAGGCCGAAGTTTTTCGAAAAAGCTTTAGGACAAAAACTTTAGCATATTTCGGTATTTTTTTAAGTTGATACTTATCTTTTTTGCATTTACTGTCTACTTTTTGTCTTTTGTCAACTACTTCATCTTTCATTTAAATTTGTTTCACTATATAGTAAAAAGTTATTTTTGAGGATGAAGTTATTTTTTTACTATATAAAAACTGTGGGTTTTACTAGGGCTGAAGTTACATTTCTTTTTGCATTTACTACATACTTGTTTTTACCACCTACTAATCTTGTCTCATTCAATTTCTCTGAACGTAAAACAGTAAAAACAGCTGAAAAGTTACTTTTACATTTATAGATATTAAATTGATTAGGTAAACTCTTTATCTATATTAACAATTTCTTCACTTGAAAGTTTCATAGTCATTCATAGACTTCTATCATATTCCTTAGTCTTTCAGCATTTATTAAAGAAAAATGTCTGGTGCAAGCGGAAGTGGTAAGCCTAATATGGATGAAATTATGAAGAAGTAGGAGAGTTTGAAGTTTGAATGGTACAATAGCAAACCGATGGCTAATCTTATTCTTTTGTGGAATGAAATAAATGTTGATTGGGAGGGAATCAGACCAAAGCTCTGTGCAAATGAATCATTCCAGAACAGGCTTAACCTGGAACGTAGTTGTGGAGATTATTCAACCTCGTTCGATAAGGTTTTGCAGCAGTTTGATAGTTTTAAGTTTCCCAGCTTGACCGACTATTCCAAGCTGCAAAACAAGTTGAAGATTCTTTTTCCTCTTATGGACAGAGTAATCGTCGAAAAAAGTCAGCTATGTGATGAATTCGACAAGTTGAAGATTGATCTTCTTGGATTGAGTGGTCTTTTGCCTGACTGCCCTATAGTTATCTCCGACAGTGATGATGATGAGATATTTAGAGAAATTGAGGAGTAATGTGATGATGATGATGATGATAATGAGGATGATGATGATGACGACGATGATGACGGTGATGACGGTGATGATGATAATGGTGGTGATTGTCAGTGTGTTTTTTGTTAACTTTAGCCTATAGAGCTGAAGTTTTTTTAGCTTCATTTTGTATAACTTCAGCCGAGAGAGCTAAAGTTTTGAAATATGTGTGTTGTTTTCACCTCTTTTTATGTCAATATAATTGTGACCCTCTTTGTTCTTAGCTTTGTATTGCATTATACTTGTTATTTGTTGGTATTTTATTTATACTTCTTAGTTTCTTAGAGATGCTACAACTTTTATTTGTACATACTTTTCTTTTTGTGTGTTGTATGCATATGTGTGTCTGTATGAGTTTTTGTAGGTATGTGTGTGTGTTTTTGATTAAGGATATGTATTTAACATACTGTAACCTGGAGTTTTTTCTCGTAGAAGTCATTGCGTACGTTTTTAAAATGCAACCAAACCTGTAAGCCTGCGTAACAAAAATGAGTGATTTGTATTTTAGCAGTATATAAAATTGTGCAAGAGCTTATTTTTTTTATTCCTGTGAAAAAAATCACATTTGAATAATGTCATACAATAAAGAAAATCTAAATTCAGACCAAGGATTATTGAAGCTTGGAGTATTTTTCAGTGTGTTTCTTGGAATATGGATGAGGTGCTGGAGAAGACAAGCAAGTTGTTCTGTTATGCCCCACTTGTTTACATCAACTGCATTTGGTAGACTTGAATGGTACTGATGATTCAGCCGCAGGTATATGCCTCTTCTTTTTTCTTCTTCCTTGTAAAATTTCTGCATAGGGAGGTTTTGTGATCTCAGATTGTACATTTTCTGGTATTTCCCATGATTGTTCATCTCCCATGGTATTCACATGTTCTTCATATGTTTTCAACCATGTTTCCCTTGAATACCAATTTGAGCAGTAATCAGATTTCTGCAAATATCTCTTATTCATAGCAACAATTGCATGTGGACAGGGCAATTCATCAAGTTGGAATTTCAGGCAGTCACAAGTTCTCTTCTTTAACTCCGCAATGAATTCGATTCCTGCACTATTTATTCTAAACAACATTGAGTCAAGGTTGAACACCTAACAAGAAATAAAAAATTAAAACAAATTATATTAGTGTACTTTTCTTTCAAAACGAAAAAGTATGAAAATTTTTAAATGTAAGCAGTAAATCACAGCAACAGATCTAAAAAAGCTGAAGTTAACAAATATACTCACAAACATTTTGCAAGCCAAGTCCATCTTCTTAGTCATCTCTTCTTCTGCCCATATTGATACTCTATGAAAAGTTTCATTTGCTTTTTTTCTCCGTTCATAAAACTACTCTCCCAGCTTTTCTTGGATGAAATCTAACATTCTTAAAATAGGCATTTCTCTCCCTTTTAGTAAAATGGAATTCATTGATTCTACCACGTTTGTTGTTAGCATATCATAACGTCGTCGTGGGAACCACGATCGAGCCCATCTCTCAGGAGGCTCTTCCATTATGTAATTGTATGTTTTCTTGTCAATACTTTTGAGTTGGGAAATTAACTGATTAAAATCTTCACGTTTGTATGATCTTGCAAAACTTTGAAAAAGATTTATTACCATGGCCTTTGCATGTCTTTGCTTTAAATTTTTCTCAAAGTGATATAGGCAGATGCCATGGTAAGCTTCAGGAAAAACTCTTCTAATACCATTTGCGATCGATTGGTTTCTATCTGACAAGAAAACCAGTTCACGACGGACTTGAATTGCTTTTCTCATTTCCCCAAAGAACCAAATGTATGCCTCATTATTTTCTGAATTTGCTACACCAAAACATAGAGGAAAGATTTGATTGTTTGCATCCTTTGATACAGCAACAAATAGAACACCACGATATTTTGATTTCAAAAACGTTACATCTATTGCAATAACAAGTCTACAGTAGGACCAACCAACTAGTGATTCCGCATGAGCAAAGAACAAGTAAGCAAATCTATACATTGAAACAGAAAAAAACAAATCGTAAGGTTTGAAGTTTTTCAAATAGTAACATTTGAAACTTCAGACTGATTATTAGTATTATTTTCCTTACCTATTCTGCGCAGCTCTTTTTATGCATGTGTACATTCCTGGGTTTTTGGCCACCATCATGTATAGGTATGAAGGAAGAATCTGGTAGTTCTCTTCAGGTGTTCCCCTTATGCAAGCAATAACTTTTTGAATAGCACGCCATGCCTTGTGATAACCAATGTTAATTCCAAATTTTTTTTTCATTTCATTTTCTACAAAGGCTGGTGTAACCTCTATCTTTTTGTCTCGAACATGTTCTATAATTTGTTCGCTTATAAAATTTGATGTAGAATGTGTAACGACCCAACCGGTTATTTTGAGTAACAGCACCTCATTCAGCAGTCGAAGGCCATGAACAACTTCATTTCAGGTATTATGACTTGTTCGCATGGTCGGAATTTAAATTTAGGAAAATTGGAGTTAAATTTAGATGAAAAATTCTCATTTGAGAAGCTTAAAATTGAAAGAATGAACTAGGATTGAATTTTTGAGTAAACGACCTCAGAATCACGATCTAAAGGTTCCAGCAGGTTCGTATGATGATATCGGACTTGGGCGTATGCCCGGTTTGGGTTTTGGATGACCCTGGAGCGTTTTGGTGGCTATTGTGGAAGTTAACATTTTAGAAGAAATTTTTCAAGTTTGGTTTGAGGTGCATTTCAGTGCTATCAATGTCAGTTTGGAATTCCGAGACTTGAAGTAGCTTCGTATGGTGATTCTAGAGTTGGGAACGCGATCGGAAGTGAATTCGGAGGTCCGTAGGTTATTTTTGAGCCATTTGGCTAAAGATAGAAATTTGAAGGTTTTTTGAGAAGTTTGACCGGAGGTTGACTTTTTTATATCGGGGTCGGAATACAATTTCAAAAGTTGGAGTGGGTCCATAATGTCGAATATGACTTGTGCAAAAAATTTAAGGTCAATCAGACGTGATTTGATAGGTTTAAACATCGGAAGTAGAAGTCGGAAAGTTCAAAGTTCATAAAGTTTGAATTGAGGTGTAATTCATGATTTTGGCATTATTTAATGTTATTTGAGGCCTCAAGAAAGTCTGTAATGTATTTTGGTACTGGTTGGTATGATTGGTTGGGGTCTCGAGGGCCTCGGATGGATTCCGGGTGGTTAACGGATCGAAATTTGGAAATTTGGAAGGATAAGTGTGCTGCTTCTATCATAACCGCATTTGCGGTTCCTAGACCGCAGAAGCGGGACCGCAGATGCAGTCTGAGGTCCACAGGAGTGAAAAGGTGGGGCATGAGGAAGAGCCGCAAAAGCGGTGCATAATCTGCAGAAGCGGAAAGGGGGTCAGGCCCAGGTGGCCGCAGAAGCGACTTTTTGACCGCTTAAGCGGAACCGCTGATGCGGTTTAGCTTTCGCTGAAGCAAAGATATGTTGAAGCCAGGGACCGCAAAAGCGGATCATTTTCCGCTGAAGCGGGTTTCGCAGAAGCGGGATTTTTCCGCAGAAGCGGAAATCCCTGGATGGCAGAATGTCATTTTAAGGTCGGGGAATGGCCATTTCTATCACATTTCTCCATGGCATGGGCGATTTTGCGGAGCTTCAAGAGGGAATTATGTCGTCAATGATTAAGGTAAGTCATCCCTATCACTTTTGAGTTAAATATATCAATTATATATGGATTTAAGCATGGAAATTAGAGTAAATATCGGGGTTTTGGATGGAAACCTAAAAAATTATAAATCTTGGATTTTAGCCACGACTTTGAGTATGGAATTAGGAGAAAATTATATATTTGAGTTCCTAAGGTTATGGGTAATCTTTACCTTCAAAAAATTTCGGATTCCGGGCACGTGGGCCCGAGGGCATTTTGGTCAACCTTTCGTTCAGAGTTAGGAATTGTTATAAATTGGGTTGTGGAGTATAGTTGAGCATATATTAATGGATTTGTGTGATCATTGGCTAGTTATGGTGCATTGTGCGTTAGTTCAAGCCTTCGGATGGATGTAGAATGCCGGTTGCGAGTCTTCGGAGCGAGGTGAGTCTCCTTTCTAATCTTGTGAGGGGGAATCTACCCCATAGGTGAGTTAAATTGGTTATGTGCTCCTATTTGTGGGGGATATGTACGCACGAGGTGATGAGAGTCCGTGCGTAGCTACTATTATGCTATTGTCCGGGTAGTTTAGGACGCAAAAGCATGTCATACTTGAATTAACTGTGAACCCATTAATGACTTGAATTGCTTGAATCACATAGAATTTGTAAACGATTTCTTAAAGGATTACACTTCTTTCCTTAAAATTGATTAAAAAGGGAATTGCTTGTAATTGGATAATTGTTCTAGAATAAATTCCTAATTGGCTATTTGTGCATGATTTTCGATATGTACCTACGTCGCATTATGATTTGCGAGCAGGGTATGTGTAAAATTTTGGAACGAGCCGATCGCCTCGGTGAAATAGATGCATCTATGGTACGGGCCGCTCGACCCTCGGAGTGCACACTTTACATTTCTGTTGGAGCGGGCCGTCGACCTTGGCATGATTTGCGCATGTTTGTATTGCTGCCTGGACTTATTTGAGTTGTTTTATGCCTTACTGTGGCTCGAGATCATATTGTTAATAATAACAAGAAATCTAAGGAAATTTCCTATAAAAGAATTATGTGTTTATCTGTTTACTCTATCTGGATAAAAATCATGTTAGAAAATAAATCCACTATTTGATATGTACGTTAAGAATAAATAATCATTGGACCATTAGAGTGTGTCAATTTGACCATCTCATCTCTACCCCTTCGGGATTAGGCGGGACACTTACTGAGTACACGTTGATTACGTACTCATACTATACTTCTGTGCATTTTTGTTGCATAGGTACATGTTATTTTAGCGGCCTGCTGGGCGCAGCGGCACGGACGATTCGGGCACTAGGTGAGTTGCAGTATGCAAGGCGGCCCCGCAGCTTTTAAAGTCTCTTCTAGTAAAAATGTATTTCCTTTCTGTCCATTGTATTCCAGACGGATATTGCCTTGTATTTTTATATTCTTATCAGTAGATGCTCATGCACTTGTGACACCGGGTTTCTGGGATAGTTTTAATGGATTTATTCTAATTGTTGTTATTTAAAATTTTATTCAAGTAGTGGACTTTTATTTATGTAAAATAGAAGGGAAAACCTTAGATTTTCAAAAGTATTAAAATAGGAAGTAATTGATAATTTTGTTGGCTGGCCTGACAGAGGTGTCCGGCGCCACCACGGCCCTTAGTGGATTTTGGGTCGTGACAGCATGCTTCTGATCTGATTTTCTTGCATCAGCCGAGCATTCATGGATGTTATGATATTTTATCACCTTGAACAATGTGGAATTTTTTATTCTGGTGACACGTACATTCCAACCACATTTTTCCACGATGCATTTCAGCTCGTATCTCTTAGAACATGATCTAACAGCAGTGAATTCAACTTATTGATTTATCTCCAAGCTGCAGAAATATTTAGTCATGTTTTCTTTGTTATCAAAGATTGATCCAACTCTTACTTCCTCAAGTAATACATCGTGCCTTAGTATTTTACATGGTGGAGATTCTTTGACCTTTCTCCTTACTCTTTTTCTTGATTTCTAAGAAGCAGAAGAACTTTCAGCAATTTCGTCAATTCTATGTGATCTTATCGGTATAAGTTCCATGTTTACTTCATCTTCATTATTATTTATCATTGCAGAAGGTGAAAAAAAGCTTTGTTGGATTTTGTGTTAGTTGTTAATTTGCATTATTAGATGTCCTTCTTTTTCTTGGTCATTGAGAAATTGGTATGAATTTATTGGCGGACCGGATAATTATTGCAGCACTATGTATTCTGAAGGAGCTGTAATGTTAGAAGGTTGTTGCCCTTTGTCTACTTCCATTACTGGATGTCGTACTTCATATTGATACTCAGCAATAGGCTCTGAATCTATTGCATATGCAAGAGATTGGTTGAATGTTGCTGATTCTGAAAGTTGTATTTTTTCGATGACAAAATGACAATTCTTGTAGGTTGAATCAGTTGTAAGCAAATGTATACAAGTAGTGAGTTCTTCATCTGAAGTTACAAGCATTCCTTTGCTTGTATTTAGTTTGATATCAAACCATACTTTTAATACATATCTGGTTGAATCTATATTTGCAACTTCACTAATTTTCTTCAGGAATATTGAATGATATGTCCTTATTAAGTATAACAAGTTTTGTATCATGACCCAAGTATTTGAAATCAGGAGTCCATCTCCCATTGAATGTTATAACAACGCAAATAGAACTCATCCTGCAGATTCATGTTTAGTGGCAACTATTAGGAAAGTGAACAGAAGAATTTTTATGTTGTATGTGCTGAAGTTTTTACAAATAAACTAAATCACTTAGGCATCTTCTGCTGAAGTTTTTTTTGAAAAAAGATCTATAACATAATTAATGAATTCTGCAAATAAAACTCTAGCTTATAACTCCTAAAGTTTTTAGAGATGACCTTAATAACTTCAGCATATTAGCTGAAGTTTTTTTTATCATGGTGACTCATAAATGCAGAGGAAAAAAACTTCATCAGGTACGTGCTGAAGATTTTTGAAATGAACTAAAAAACTTCAGGAGATTAATTCGAAGTTTTTTGCAGAAAACGATAATATGTTCAGCATTAATTGCATAGTATACAACATTAGCCTATACAATTAAAGTAGTAATTATATTGCTTTTGGGGGTATGTGTTAGTGTAATAAATACATTCCTATCATATTCATGCACACTTTTCATTAGACAGCCTTTAAAATTCCTTTTTGTCTTTTCATATACCATGAAAAAAAATTTTCCTTCTATATAAGCACGCTATTCCTTCTGAGTTTATTCACTCAAACACATACATTTTAGCAGATATAAAATACAAAAAGGAGAAAAATGGATGTTATCATTAGGCAAATAGTGGACGAGATCAAACAAGACATAATTGAGGCATTTGACTTGAAGATTGATGAGGTGACAAAAAAGTACGACAAGGAGCTCAAAGAAATTAACAACAAGCTTGATACGCTTGTGATGTATGCAAGATTTGACAATCTTGCTGATGAAGATGCTCGTCTATCTGGAAGCGACAACGATGATGATGGAATGGACGATTAATTATTTTTTGTTTATTTATGCAATTTGTTTTTATATTTTATTGTGTTTTAATGAAATATTAAGTTTTTGTTATAAGTTTTTTCTGCGTTTTTTTAATATTTATTCTATTTAAATTCGAAAAATAGCAGAGCAAATGAACTATCCGAAGTTTTTTTAGTAATAAAAAAAACTTCAGCTGCTTATCCGAAGTTTTTTTAGTGCAATATGATTTTTTAGTTTAGCCAGTGTAGGAGGAAAACTTCAGCCTCCTGCTGAAGTTCTTAAGTGATAACAAAAAAACTTCAGCTCTTAGGCTGAATTTTTTTAGTGCAATATGATTTTTTTAATTTAGCTAGTGTATGTGGAAAACTTTAGCCTCTTGCTGAAGTTTTTGAGTAATAACAAAAAAACTTCAGCTGTTTGGCCGAAGTATTTTTAGTGCAATATCATTTTTTAATTTAACCAGTGTAGGAGGAAAACTTCAGGCTCCTTCTGAAGTTTTTAAGTAATAAATAAAAAACTTCAGCTGTTAGGCCGAAGTTTTTGCCGAAGTTTTTTTAGTGCAATATGATTTTTTT
This sequence comes from Nicotiana glauca, assembly GCA_026770625.1. Classification (NCBI taxonomy): domain Eukaryota; kingdom Viridiplantae; phylum Streptophyta; class Magnoliopsida; order Solanales; family Solanaceae; genus Nicotiana; species Nicotiana glauca. The sequence continues at coordinate 10,520 of MU670026.1, read as the reverse complement.
TAATTTAGCCAGTGTATGTGGAAAACTTCAGCCTCCTGCTAAAGTTTTTGAGTAATAAAAAAAAAACTTCAGCTGCTTGGCCGAAATTTTTTTAGTGGAATATTATTTTTTTAATTTAACCATTGTAAGAGGAAAACTTCAGGCTCCTTCTGAAGTTTTTAAGTAATAATTTAAAAACTTCAGCTGCCAGACCGAAGTTTAATTTAGCTAGTGTAGAAGGAAAAGTTCAACCTCCTTCTGAAGGTTTTAAGTTATTACTTAAAAACTTCAGCTCCTAGGGCTAAGTTCTACTAACATATCACACATTAAATTAGAATTCAGTGAATTAATCAGAAAAAAATTTTGAATTCTAGAGATGAATTTGAATTTGAATATGGAATTTAAATTCCTTCACTGTAATTCATCAAACAACCAGAAAACATATAATTCAAAAACTATTTTGAATTCTGGAGATGAATTTAAATACTTACAATGTATTTGAATTTGAATATGGAATTTGAATACGAGACGCATTCTCAGGAGGAACTGACTGATGGAGGAGATACGAAGGAGATCTGTAATTTGAATTTGTGAATACGGAGGAGAGACACACTTTTATATGTTTTGGAAGGGGTATAATGGTCATATTAACATGGATTTTCTGTTAGTTTGTTACGAAATCAATAACTTTTAAAAACAGGGTATAGGTTAAAAGGTGGCATAAAAAGTGGGTACCGCTACAAATCTCCCTAAATTTAGTGGGCTAGGGCAGGTCGGCCCTCCATTTATAAGGGCCTTAAAATGGCCAACCCAGCCCAGCCCAGCCCAAAGATGGACATAGGCTACGGCGGGCCGGCTTTCAATATTTTTAGAAAAAAATATTTTTTTAAATCTTTTGATATTTTTCTATGGCATAATCTATGAATGACTTATGCTTATTTAGAATGTACAAGAATCTTGATATTTGATAAGGAATCTCGTAATTGAAATACAAATTCTCTATATCTCTAGCTCTTTTTTTTTTAACGTTGTATAAATATTTTTTAGTACTTTTCTTAGGTTCAGGAATTGCTTCAATAAGTTTATATGTTAAGGTTTTTTAATTTAAGTTTAACATTATTTATTGGCTATTAAAACTTGATCTTTTTCTACTGAAGAGCAATTTAATAATTAATAACATATTAAAGTAATCAAATTGATCAGTGACCACTCAAAGTCATATTTTCTTTTTGAAAAAAAATTATTAATGGCCGCTTAAAACTTTCCTAGTTCTTTGTTAATTAAGCAAAAGAATAACTAATCTTGTCTACTACATGCATATCAAAAATATAAATTCTAGTTGATATTGAAAGGTAAACGAGCAATCTAAGGTTGGAAAATGGGGATTATATTTAAGATTTTTTTAAATTTTTACGTTTTAAAATATTTAAATTTAAATTTAATTAATTTTTGGCCCACGGGCTGGCCCAGGCCCAACCTCGATCAAGCCTCAAGGGCCAGCGGGCTGACTTGGGCCAGACTTATAAGCCTCAGTTTAAAATGGGCTAAAAAAATCCCAACTCATCTCTACTCAAATAGCAGGCTGGATTGGGCTGGCCTCACGGCTCTATTCTACAATTGCAAATTGAAATAGAAAGACGAGGACATACAAAACGAGGAAACAAACTTGATTTGCTCTACAATTACAAATTCTCTGCCTATTAGTTCCAATGTATTTGAACATAGCGGCATGTTATATGTTGATATACCTTCTAATGTAGGTGTTAGTATAAGTAAAATTAATTGTGTGATATACATAGCATTGGTCCATGCCTTAGCGTCAACGTGAAAAAACAAAAAAAGAAATTTAATATTTTTTCGGTGGGGAGGAGGAAAGGCAAAATATGGATAAGTTGAAAGAGCAACCTCATCAAGGTGAGTGGAGTCGCGCCCCTTCCTTCTTCTAATAAGAGAGATAATTTGGATAACTTAAAAAATAGATAACCAATAGCTTTAATTCTTATATTTGCAAAGATTCAAACGGGGGTTTTCTAAGTTTGGGAAACTAGTAATTGTCCCAAAAGTAATCATATTCAAAATGCCATGGATAATATCCATATTATCCTTCGGTTAACCTATTTTGACTATATTAAATATGAGTTGGGTTAGATAACTTATCTATATTTATATTAACTGTGTTCGACCCACCTATATTCGATTTGATCTGCTCATTTGCTACCCCTACACCTTGATATATGGTGTGTTAGTTGTGACAGTGACTAACTGAAAGAAAATTCATTTGATTGAATAGATGCCACACATCAAAGATCAAGTGTATTATAGGAAACACTGGAGACAAAGGCGGAACTAGTCAATCGAGTACGGGTTCGGCCGAACTTGGTCACCTTAGTTCAACCTATGTATTTGTCTTTAAAAAATCATTGAATATGTACAAACTATTAATTTAGAACCCAATAACATTAGGGGTGTTCATAAAAATCCGAAAAAACCGAATCAAACCGATCAAAAAATCAGATACTTTTTGGTTTGGTTTGGTTTTGGTTTTGAATTTTAAAAACCGATCAAATTTGGTTTTGTTTTAGTTTTAATCAGAAAATAACCAAACCAAACCGACTGTAGGAGTATCTATTTCAAATTTACTATTACACCTATATATATGTATATTATTATACAAAGTTTCAAAAATTTAAAGGTAAATGTTAATAGTTGGTACTTTTAGTATAGTTCTTTACCTTTACATTCTAGTTTGACTGGTAGTTTTCTTTTGTTAAGTGTAAGAATCCATTTCGTGTTAAAAATAATATATTTTTAATTGTCCTTAAATTATTCATCACTATTTGATTCAATTATCATCAATATATCTTGGTAAATAATAGATTTCTCAATGGGCAATTGATTTGATAGTGTACGTCGAAAATGTGATCTCCGAAATATGTGTTTGGTAGTGTATGTCTTATATTTAAGAAAAAACCGACAAATAACCGAAAAACCGAAATACCGACATAAACCGAATCGAGAAAAGACTGACTTAATTGGTTTGGTTTGGTTCTAATATTTGAAAAATCGACTTACTTGGTTTGGTTTCTTTTTAGGGAAAAATCTATCCAAACCGAACCATGAACACCCCTAAATAACATAAAAGAACTAGAACTCCAAAATTATAAGCTTCAAATTCTGACTCCGCCTCTGGTCGGAGAGGAGCTGCATCTTATCTATTTAGCCTTCACAATTTGGTGTTGATGAAGAATGGTTTACAAGATTATTATTTTGTTTTGTAAATAAAATTCTACTACCAAATTTGTTGTCACGGCCCATTTTCATAATTGGTCATGATGGCGTCCGACACCATTTTCAAGCAAGACAATGCAGAAATATAATTAAGTTCTCATTTTACTTTTACCGAAAATAAGTGTAACAGATTCTCAAATTTAAAGTTAAGACCAGAAGCGATCAATAATGTATCAAAATGATTATTCAACCCAAAAATAAACGTCTACTAATGTGTGTGCCAAGACCTGGTGTCACAATTAATAGGCAACTAGTAGAATGTACAAAAGAATAACTCTATACTACTGTCTGAGATATAATAGACAGCAAAAATAAGAAGAAGACTCCATCCGGCTGCTAAACGACATAGGAAGGGATCAGCTCATCGTGGAAGTCTCGGTCTATGAATTAGGGGCGCGCACCAAACTAATAGCCGGATGTACCTGCCTCAGATCCTGTACAATTAAGTACAAAAGTATAGTATGAGCACATAGCAATATGTACCTAATAAGTATCCCGTCTAATCTCGAAGAAATAGAGACGAGAGGTCGACTTGTTACCTACTAGGGTCAAATAATATAATAAAGTACTATGCTAAGCATGGGGATCACCAATAATCAACAGTTTATAGCAAGAGGTAAAAGTCATGTTCTTAACAATATTTCAGTTAGCTATTTACATTTCAAAATACTTAGCAAAACAAGCCATGTATAAGATTTCACATAGATATCATGCGCACATTATGCCGAGGGCGACGGCCCGATCCAACAGAAAATAAACTGTGCACTGCCAGATGATCGAATGGTGGGAACCATAGATGAATCTATTAATACCGAGGTGATCGGCCCGATCCACAAATATCAATTAATATCAAGAAACACACGAAGGAGCATTTATATTCAAATAAATTCGTGCAAGGGTTCAACAAATATTTGTGCTCACCTTTATTCCTTTCCAAGTCTCTAACATACCTCCAGTAATCACATTAGCACAAAAATATAGAGATATTCACAAATATAGCATGATGTGGGTCCTAGACTACCCAGACAGTTAACATAATAGTAGCTACGTACGGACTCTTGTCACCTAGTGCGTACGTAGCCCTCACATTTAGCAACAAATTACTCAATTACTACACCTATGGGGATAATTCCCTCTTACGAAGTTCGAAAGGAGACTCACCTCGCTCCAAAGTGCACTTCCAATATCAAGAACGAGTCCAAGCCCTCAATTTCAGAGCCGAACAATCCCAAACTAGTTAAATGAAGTAGGAACTAGTCAATATAGACTCATAAGATTGAGTTCTAGTTATTTAAGGAATTTTCCAACCCTTAACACAAGTTTCCTAAAATCCGATCCCGGGCCCACGTGCCCGGATTCTAAAATTTTTTGAAGGAAGTTATTCTATACAACCTAATGATCAATAATATATGATTTCTAACTAATTTCATAATAATTTTAGTAGTTAAATATAACTTTTAATAAAATCCTAGGTCTTGCTCTAACCCATTGATTTTACTTAATTTCTAATATTTAATCTACCTAATACACAAGTATTAAACTAAGGATGAGTGGAATAAACTTACCTCACAATGCTAAGTGGAAGTCTTCTCTCCAAAGCTCCAAAAATTGCCAATGGAAGAGTGAAATATGGATAAAAAGGACTTAGAACCCATAAATAAATGAACTCACTGCCCCAGCGATTTCTACATCTGCGGTCCCATATTTGCGAGTAGAGAACCGCATCTGCAAAATTGGCAAAGGAGGCTGGGACCGATTTTGCAATCTGGTGGCCGCATCTGCGGAGCTGCTTATGCGGTTCCTGCCCTGGCTTGCCTTGGCCGCTTCTATGATACAAGGACCGCATCTGCGTTCTCGCACCTGCGGTCCACCAACCGTAGGTGCGGTTATGAAAGAAGCAGCAATCTTCAACACTTCTCAAATTTTCCCACTTCACTTGAGCGTCGTTCGATTGACGCTCGGGGCTCCCGGGCCCCGCCTAAACATACCGGCAAGTCTGTAATAACGAAACGGACCTACTCGAACCTTCAAAATGCCCAAAACAACGCTAAATCTAAGAATCGCCCCCTAAAACCAATTGAATCAAACCTTTGAACTTCAAGTTCTTGATTTTCCTCTAACGGGCCAAAATGTCCTTAAACTACTCGGATTGACACCAAATTTTACGGAAAAGTCCTAAATGATATTTCGGACATGTACCGGGCTTTGGAACCAACATACGATCTTGATACCCATGATATCAATCATTACTTAGTTTTTTAAAATCCTTAAAACTTCAAAAAATTAACAATTTCTAATAAAAAATTCATTACTCGGGCTAGGGACCTTGGAATTCGATTTTGGGCATAAGCCCAGGTCCCATATTTTCACATGGACCCTCCATGACCGTCAAATCACGAATTCGGGCTCGTTTGCTCAAAATGTTGACCAAAATCAAACTTAGTCTTTTAAGAAAATCCTATGGATCAAATAGGTATATTTCACTCAAAACTCTTCCAAATCCCGAACCAACCATCCCGCAAGTTGTAAATTAGCTAAAGCAAGCAGGGGAAGTTTTATTTAAGGGAACGGAGTCCTAAAAGGCAAAATGACCAGTTGGGTTGTTACATTCTCCACCTCTTAAACAAACATTCGTCCTCGAACAGACATAGAAAATTACTTGAGCTGCTGAATAAATGTGGATATCTGCTCCGCATGTCCTCCTCGGACTCCCAAGTCGCCTCCTCGGTTGGTTGGCCCCTCCACTGGACCCTCACCGCATAAATCCTCTAGGACCTCAATTGGCGGTCCTGTCAATCAATAATGGCAACTGGCTCCTCTTCATAGCCCAAACTCTCATCCAACTAAATAGTACTGAAGTCTAACACATGGGACAAGTCTGAATGATACTTCCGAAGCATCGATACGTGAAACACCGAGTGAACTTCCGATAAGCTGGGGGGTAAGGCAAGCTCATAGGAAACCTCCCCAACTCGCCTCAACACCTCAAAGGGGAAAATAAACTTTAGTCTCAACTTGCCCTTCTTCCCGAACCTCATAATGCCCTTCATTAGCGAGATTTTCAAGAGAACCTTCTTGCCAACCATGAATGATACATCATGCACCTTCTGATCCGCGTAACTCTTATGTTTGGACTTAGCTACGCGAAGCCTCTCCTGAATCAACTTCACCTTATACAAGACATACTATACCAAATCTGTACCGCTTAACTTGGCCTTACCAGGCTCAAACCACCCGATAGGAGAACGACACCGTAGACCATATAATGCCTCAAATGTAGCCATCCCTATTCTGGAATGATAGCGGTTGTTGTATGCAATAACTACCAAGGGAAAAAACTGATCCCACTGTCCTCCAAAGTCAATCACACATGCTCTGAGAATATCCTCTAAAATCTGAACTGTCCACTCTGACTTCCCATCGGTCTGAGGATGGAATGTTGTGTTGAGCTCTACACGGGTCCTTAACTCACTCTGAACAGCTCTCCAGAAATGGGAAGTGAATTGAGGGCCTCTATCTGATATGATGGAAACTGACACACCGTGAAACCGGACTATCTCCTGAATGTAGATCTGAGCATACCTCTCCGCTGTATAAGTAGCCGCCACTGGAATGAAGTGAGCCCACTTGGTCAACCTATCAATAATGACCCACACTGAATCAAACTTCTGCAAGGTCCACGACAACCCTACTACGAAATCCATGGTGATACGCTCCCACTTCCACTCAAGTATAGGCATATGCTAAAGTAGGCCACCCGCCTTCTAATGTTCATACTTGACCTACTGGCAATTCGAACACTTAGCCACATACTCCACTATATCTTTCTTCATCCTCCATCACCAATAATGTTGCCTCAAGTAACGATATATCTTCGTATCACCCAGATGAATGGAATACCGCGAACTGTGAGCCTCCTCTAGAATCCTCTCCCTCAGACCATCAACACTAGGGACACATTGGCGACCCTAGAGTCGCAAGACACCATTCTCACCAATAGAAACCTCCTTGGCACCTCCCTGAAGTACCGTCTCTCTGAGAACCGTCAAATGTGGATCATCGAACTGCCGGGCCTTGATCTGCCCCAATAGTGAAGACTGAGCAACCACACACAAGAACTCGGCTGGGCCCTGAAATTTCCAACCTCACAAATCTGTTAGCCAAGGACTAAATGTCCAAAGCTAGTGGCATCTGCGCTGCTAGAATGAATGCCAAGCTACCAATACTCTCTGCCTTTCTGCTTAAGGCATCCACGACCACATTTTCCTTGCTCGGATGATAAAGAATGGTGATGTCATAATCCCTCAGTAACTCAATCCACCTGTGCTGCCTAAAATTACGATCCCTATGCTTGAATATATGCTTCAAGATGCGATGATCGGTATAAACCTCACATGACACCCTATACAGAAAGTGCCTCCATATCTTAAGGACATGAACAATCTCCGCCAACTCTAGATCGTGCACAAGATAATTCTTCTCATGAACCTTCAGTTGATGCGAAGCATATGTAATAAATCTCCCCTCCTGCATCAATACACATCCTAAGCCAACGCGTGAAGCATCGTAATATACCGTATACATCCCCGATCCGGAAGGCAATACAAGAACCAGTGCTGTAGTCAAAGATGTCTTGAGCTTCTGAAAGCTCTTCTCACAATCATCGGACCAACAGAATGGAGCACCCTTTTGGGTCAATCTAGTCAAAGGTGATGCAATAGATGAAAAGCCCTGCACGAATCGCAAGTAATAACCTGCTAGCCCCAGAAAACTCCTGATCTCGGTCACTGAGGTAGGACGTGGCCAACTCTAAACTGCCTCAATATTCTTGGGATCCATCTTAATACCCTCTCCTAACACAACATGCCCCAAGAATGCCACTGACTCTAGCCAAAACTCACACTTGGAGAACTTAGCATATAGCTTCTTCTCTCATAAGGTCTGAAGCACTACTCTCAAATGCTGCTCGTGCTCCCCTAGGCAATGGGAATATATCAAGATGTCGTCAATGAATACAATGACAAATGAATCAATATAAGACCTGAACACCTTGTTCATCAAATCAATGAATGTTTCTAAGGCATTAGTGCAGCCAAAGGACATCACCAGAAACTCATAATGGCCATATCTAGTCCGGAACGCAGTCTTTGGAACATCCGAGTCCCGAATCTTTAGCTGATGATACCCTGACCTCAAGTCGATATTAGAGAACAACCTAGCACCCTGTAACTTGTCGAACAAATCATCGATACGAGGCAACGGATACTTGTTCTTGATGGTGACTTTGTTCAATTAACAGTAATAAATGCACATCCGCATAGTTCCATCCTTCTTATTCACAAATAACACTAGTGCACCCCAAGGAGATTCACTGGGCCTAACAAACCCCTTCACCAACAACTCCTCAAGCTGCTCCTTCAACTCCTTAGGAGTCATACGGTATGGTGGAATAGATATAGGTTGGTTACCTAGAGCCAAATCAATACAAAAAATCAATACCACGGTCCGGTGGCATGCCAGGAAGATCAGAAAAAAAAAACATCAACGAACTCTCGAACCACTAGAACTGAATCAATCATCGGAGACTCTGCGATGGTGTCTCGAACATAAAATAGATAAGCCAAACCTCCCTTCTCGGTTATATGTCAAGCCTTCAGGAAAGAAATAACCCGACTAGGTGTATCAACTGTGGAACCCTTCTACTCCAACCTTGAAACCTTGGCATCACTAGCAAAACAGTATTGGCATGGCAATCTAGGACGGCGTGATATGAAGATAGTCAATCCATGCCCAGGATGACCTCAAAATCGATCATATCAAGCAACAAAGATCTGATCTAGTCTCAAAACCATAGAATGTGACCACACAGGACTGGTAGATCCGATCCACAACCACAGAATCACCCACTGGAGTAGACATATGAACATGAGTGCCCAAAGGCTCAGGAGGAATAACCAGGAAACAAGCAAACAGAGATGATATATATGAATAAGTAGACCCTGGATCAAATACTACCGAAGCATCTTTACCACCAACAAAAATAATACTTGTGATAATGGTATCTGAGGCCAATGCATCTGGCCTGGCCGGAGGGGCATAGAATTTGGCTGGAGCGCCGGCTGGCTGGCCTCCACCTGACTAAGCAGTAGCTGGATGACCTCTCCCTGCCTAACCTCCACCTCTAGGACGGCCCCTACCAGCCTACCCTCCATCTCTAGGTGGCTGGGCAACTGGTGTTAAGATCATGGGCCGCTGACCCTATTGCACCGCCTTGACCTGAAGTCTGGGGCAGTATCTTCTCATGTGACCAGGGTCTCTGCACTCAAAATAACTACGTGGTATGGTGACCTGCTGCCTTGATGGCTGACTGTGATAATCCGTACATCTATTGGAAGAAGCCTATATAGCCGGTGGATGGTATGAACCCTCCGGCATAGCACTGAAATAGGAACCAGAAGAACCCTGGGGACTTAAATACCCACTGGAGGAACCCTGAATACCTGGCGGGTGATAAGAACTCTCTGGCATGGCGCTGAAATTGGGGCGCGTTGAAGCTCCCCGAGCAGGTAGTGGTGTTTAATATGGGGGCTTGCTGAGTTAACCCCTCCTAAACTGACCTCTACCACTAGACGGGGCACCTCTGAACTCCCCGGAGAATCTAGCCCTCTTATCCTGTTACACATACCCCTCTGGCGGTATCCCTCAATCCTGCAAGCAATCTCTACCACTAGCTGATACTCTGTACCCATATCTACCTCTCGGGCCATGCCGGATCAAATACCGGGGTGCAATCCCGCAACAAATCTCTGCACTCTCTCTGCATCTCTAGGAAGTATCATAAGTGCATGGTGAGAGAACTCAAAAAACCTCGCCTCATAATCGGTCACAGATATTTGACCCTGATTATGATGCTCAAATTGATACCATAACTCCTCTCTCTCAGAAGGCGAAATGTACCTATCCAAGAATAACTGTGCGAACTGAACCCTACTTATCGGAGGAGAACCTGCTGGGCCAAGAACATAGCACTTCCACCATCAAAGAGTCATAAAAGGGATGATTTCTACAGTGCAGCCACGTACCATTTCTACGCGGTCCGCATAACCTTACCTATGCAGCCGCGTGACATTTCTACGCGGTCCGCATCCTCAAGTACAGAGGCCAGAATATGGAGACCATTTACCTTATGCGGCCGCATGACATTTCTATGCGGTCCGCAACAGACCCTCAGGGGTATTTTTGTCCGGTTTTTC
>MU670025.1:48678-63357 GCA_026770625.1 Nicotiana glauca | reverse complement strand
TCCTTTAATTGGAAAAACTCCTTCCACCACGCCCTTCGCGGGGTGCGGTAGCGCCGAAAGGAGGTGTGACAGTTGCCCGCTACTGAAGCAGTATACATGTCGGCAAAAGAATGTTATGTTCCTTTGATGGGTGTCTGTAGTATCCAACCATACGCTCCCCATCGGGTATTGCATCAATTGGGAAGGTTCCAGGTTGTCCCTAATGATGAAGATTTGAGCAAGCATGTCATCGAGCTAACTACGAAAGCCACATTCCCGGAAGATACAATTCGCAAGCTGTGGCACGAATGTAGATTCTTTGAGCCCAAAACTATGGTACGAGATTTGGCCAAAGGAAAGGTAGACCCAAAGTATGATGCATGGTTCGGGAAAAGATTCTAGACTCATCAGAGGCCTGCTAAAAGGGCCCATGTCCAGCAATTCATGGATGACTCGCACGAATAATGGGTTTGGCTGGAAAGAGAAGAAGGCTATCGGGTTGAAATTGGTAAGCTGAAACAGCAAATTGCGGACCTGAAATATGAAAATAGCTTGCAAGTTGATGCTGATACGGGAGAAAAGAACAGATTGACCCAAGAAAACAAGGCCCTAAAAGACCAAATCCGACGAGTCAGAATGGATGCCAACAACCAACAGAGAAGTCGGGCCGACAAAAGGATGATAGCTGGGTTGAGAAATTAGGTCATTGAAAGCCGAGAGGGTTTGGAAAGGGCAGAAGCTAGCATAGCAAGAATTCGAGCCAGATGGGCAAAAGGTACAGTAGCGCGAACAAAGCACCTGCGGCAAGTGAAGAGGGATTATGAAGGGACCATTGCTATATTAAGAGAAACAAATTTCACTCTCAAAGAACGGGTCTTTAAACAAGCCCGAGATGCCAGAACTGATAGGAAGCGCTGCTATGATTTGATGGCACGAATGGAAGAACAAATGGATAAGTTCTAGGATCAACTCGCTGACAACGCTCAAGTGCTGGGAGCAAAGAGTCAACGAATAGCTGCTTATGGAAAGGGAAAGAATCAGGGGTAGAATCGAAGAGATCGGGCACTACATCACCATGAGGTTCCTAACAAGTGAGGAAATGCCCCGTACTACCCTCTTTGCTTCAATCATGGGCTACGTCCACCAGATCATGGAAGAATTGAAAAGCTTGCAAAGGGGCCTTGCACCAAAGCCCGCGGAAAGGCCGAACGATGCTCTGCGGGCACCAAAATTCAAAGCTTTAATGTATCCCTAGTTCAAGTCTGTACTTACTGCTTTTTTAAGAGTCTGTTGTCTACCCGTCTGTTCTCTTTTCACATCAAATCATGTTAGTAGTTTGGAGTCTACATTTTGTTTTTCCTTTTCCAAATGGGTAGCTTGTAATAGCATATTTCGGTAATGAAATGAAAGATTCCAAAAAATTTGTGTCTTTATTTTTACTTATGGCAGAACTACGCGCGGTCTGATGCATGCGGGGATGTGATACGTAGGCAATCCACATAAGATTCGACCACCACTAAAAAGAAAAAGAGAAAAGGCAAAGTGAAAAAAAAAATCGGGATGAAAAGAGGCGCAAATAAAATAAGCCGGGATGATGCATGCTGTCAGAGCAAAGACATGTAAGAAATGGTTAAACTGCCTAGGAACATTGCATCCCCGAACGTGCAATTCCAATATATGTTAAACTCTAACGCTAACAAGTTTGTTGTTTTCCAGAGATTTCAAAACAGTTAGTTTGTTAGAACGTTCTGGCAGATTACCATTACCAAACAAGATCCAAAGAGCCCATACTTTGGTCAAAGTCTGAGCAGGTCTGCACTGGAATGGTACACAAGACAGGATACGAGCAGGTGGTACACCTGGGACGATCTAGCACAAGCATTCGCAGGTCATTTTCAGTACAACCTTGAGATCGTCTCTGACCGTCTCACATTGCTGAAACTTGAGAAGAAGCCCGGGGAAAGCTTCCGAGAATTTGGGTTCCGGTGGAAAGAACAGGCAGCAAGAGTTGATCCTCCGATGAGAGAGGGGGAAATGGTGGACTACATTCTGCAGACTCTAGAGCCAACTTACTTTGGTCACTTGGTGACGTCAGTTGGCAAATCTTTCAACGAGATGGTGAAAATGGGCGGTATGATCGAAGAGGGTCTTAAGTACAATAAGATCCTGAGCTATTCAGCAATTAAAGCAACCACTCAGGCTATTCAGAGCAGCACGGGAGGTGCGCTCGGGAAGAAGAGAAGAGAAGAGTTCGCAACAGTAGAGGCAGGTAATTGGTCCAAATCGAGAGGTCCTTCCCCTCGCTACCAATCCAGACCCCATCACCAAAATTACCCACACACTCTAAATTACCCTCCACAGCTTTACTACTTACCACAAGAACCATGTTTCTTCGTCCATCAAGCCCAGACATATACCCAGCCTCTGGCTCGCGCGCAATGGTGCTCGTCGGCTCCACAAAACACATAACCACCTCCACATAACACATATCCACCTCCGAGGGCCTATAGAAATCTCCTAGGGTCAGGGTTTCGGGGAAATCAAGCTTTCAAGAACGAGAATAAGCAGAAATATACTCCACTGGGAGAATCCTATACTGCTATGTTCTAAAAATTGAGGCAGTTAGGCCTGTTGAATCCCGTTGAGCCCAAATTGCCAAATCTCCTGCCTAGAAATCTTGATCCATCTGCGAGTTGTGAATATTGTTCAGGGGTTCCCGGATACGATACTGAGAAATGTTGGAAGTTGAAGAATGTCGTGCAAGAGCTTATTGATACAAATAGGATCGAGGTACAGGCTCCAGAAGAGCCAAACATTAATCAGAATCCGCTACCCGTGCACCATGAGACCCATATGATTGAACTAGTGCACAAGGGAGGGGAGCTTAAGAAGCCCTCACAAACAGTGATGATGGTCCAGGCCAGTGAAGCTAGTCCCGGAGAAAAGTCGACCAGCGGAAAAGCAGTGGTACAGTTGGAAAGGATAGACAGCAAGCCAGTGGTGGTGATGGGGAAGAGTTCGTCTGTTGCTGCGCAGAAGCCAGAGCCGTTCAAGGTAGTGCTGCAGGGAGTATCAAGCACACCTGTGGTAGTTGTGAAGGGGGTCCACATATAACTAGTTGTTATCAGGCCGGTAATGTAGTTGCCGATAATCAACGAGAAAGCCGTGCCATGGAGCTACAATAAAGAGATGGTAATGTACAAGAGGAAGGAGGTTGTGGAAGAAATATGTGAAGCCCGGGGGTTAACTCGTTCGGGAAGGTGTTTTCCTCCCGTAGAGTTAAGAAGGTCCAACCCAGCGGTGATAAAGAAACCCGTGATAGAGGAAGAGGCTGAGGAATTTTTGAAGAAAATGAAGGCACAGGACTACTCCATTGTGGAGCAGTTAAGAAAGATCCCGGCACAGATTTCGTTGCGATCCTTGTTGATCCATTCCAGCGATCACTGCTAGGCGCTGATGAAAATCCTGAACGAGGCCCATGTTCCGGATAAAATCTCTGTAAACCACTTGGAGAGGATAGTGCACAAAATCTTCGAGGTAAACTGAGTGACATTTTCTAATGATAAATTGCCAATAGAGGGTACAGAACACAACAAAGCCCTCTAATTGACCGTGAAATGTGAAGAATCGGCAGTCACTCGGGCATTGATTGATAACGGGTCGAGCACCAACATCTGTCCTTTATGTACTCTGAATAAGCTGAAAGTTGATAATGATTGGATTCACAGGAATAGTGTCTATATCCGAGGTTTTGATGGGGGTGGTACTGACACGGTGGGTGATATCATACTGGAATTGACCATTGGTCCAGTGGAATTCACCATGGAATTCCAAGTGACAGACGTGGCAGTATCATACAATCTTCTATTGGGGAGACCCTGGATCCATGCCGCCAAAGTAGTGCCTTCTACACTGCACTAGATGGTGAAATTTGAGTGGGACAGGCAGAAGATAGTGTTGCACGGGTATGACGGTACAAGCACTGTGGGTGATGCCATTGTGCCGTTCATAGAAACCGATGATGACAAAGGTCCATGGGTTTACCAGATTATTTATGCGGTCTCAGAGGATAAAATTTCTGAGGGCGAAGACCTTCCACTTCCCAGAATCGCAGCGGCCACTTTCATAATAGCCTCGAAAATGTTAAACAACGGGTTTGTACCAGGAAAAGGTTTGGGGGTTGATCTGCAGGGTATTGTCCAGCCAGTTTCTTTGCCCAAGAATCTGGATACTTTTGGGCTGGGATTCAAGCCTACAGTAGCAGATGTAAGACGGGCTCGAAACGTGAAGAAGAGAGTTTGGGTTCTTCCCAAGCCGATTCCGCGTCTCTCCAGATCCTTTGTCAGAGCAGGTAGAAGAAGGTTGTCGGTCCCGAAGGTTTTCGGACCACTGATTGGGTTAGATGGAGATTTGAATCAGGGTTTTGAAAGGTTGTTCGTTGACGTCAATGTGATAGAAGCTGGAGAAGGGTCCAGTAGGGCAGATATACAGTTTGTGGGGCCTAGGGAAAATATCAACAATTGGACGGCTACTCCCCTTCCTACCCGGAGGGAGTCTTGGTGGTGGGCTCTGATTTTTCTTTCTTGTTTTTCTGGATTATACCAGGGTTGTAATCCAGTTTTTGTTTTATTTTTGTATTCGGCAAAAGTGTGAAACTCTGTTATCCCGCATTTTAATAAAGTGAAGGTTTTTTCTTCTTATTTTGTTTTAATTTTGTTTTCTTCTTTTCTCTTTCTGAACAGTTCTCTTTATACTAGTTCTAATGATATGGCATGCACAACGGATCTTCAACCTAGACTAAAAAATCAATCTGATTCCAAACTAATTTTGTAATAGGTCGATTATGATGATGAATCAGAATACGATGAGGGTGAAGCCTTTGAAGAGACAAACAGAGAATTAATCCAGTTCGAAGAGAAACCCAAGCCCAATTTGAATGACACGGAAGCTGTCAATTTAGGAGATGCAGACGATGTTAGGGAAACTAAAATAAGCATCCACATTGAGCCGAACATCAGGGAGGAACTAATCAAAGCACTCATTGAATTCAAAGATGTTTTTGCATGGTCGTATGCTGACATACCGGGCTTAAGCACCGATCTAGTGGTTCACAAATTGCCCACTGACCTGGCATGCCCTCCCGTCAAGCAGAAATTGAGGAAGTTCAAAACAAACATGAGTGTGAAGATTAAAGAAGAAGTAACCAAGCAGCTGCAGGCAAAGGTTATTCGGGTCACTTGATATCCTGATTGGTTGGCTAATGTGGAGCCAGTGCCGAAAAAAGATGGGAAGATTAGGGTATGTGTCGATTACCGCAATCTGAACAGGGCGAGCCCAAAGGATAACTTTCCATTACCCAACATTCATATTTTGATCGATAATTGTGCCGGACGTGAGATCGGGTCATTTGTGGATTGCTATGCTGGGTATCATCAGATCTTGATGGATGAAGAAGATGCGGAAAAGACGGCTTTCATTACGTCGTGGGGGACTTATTGCTACCGAGTAATGCCGTTCGTCTTGAAGAACGCTGGGGCAACGTAAGAGAAATGACTACTGTGTTTCATGACATGATACATAAAGAGATTGAGGTGTACGTAGATGATGTGATCATAAAATCCAAGCGCCAGGAAGGCCACGTAGCAGACTTAAGGAAGTTTTTCCAAAGACTTTGAAGGTACGACATTAAGCTCAACCCAGCCAAATGTGCATTTGGTGTTCCATCGGGAAAGCTGTTGGGATTCATCGTCAGTCGGCGAGGCATTGAGTTGGACACGTCAAAGATCAAATCCATCCAATAATTGTCGCCGCCGAAGAACAAAATAGAAGTGATGAGTCTGTTAGGAAGGTTGAATTATATCAGCAGATTCATCGCTCAACTCACGGCGACTTGTGAACCCATTTTTCGGCTACTGAAGAAAGATGCTGCGGTAGAATGGACGGTAGAATGTAACAAAGCGTTTGACCAGATCAAAGGGTATCTATCAAATCCACCTGTGTTGGTTCCACCCGAGCCGGGAAGACCGTTGATTCTCTATCTAACGGTCCTAGAGAATTTGTTTGGTTATGTACTGGGGCAACACGACATTACAGGAAGAAAGGAGCAAGCCATCTATTATCTCAGCAAGAAGTTTACAGTATATGAGGTCAAGTGCACTCAACTTGAGAGGACGTGTTGCGCCTTAACTTGGGTGGCACAGAAATTGAAGCATTATCTGTCATCCTACACTACTTATCTCATTTCACGCCTGGATCCATTGAATTATATTTTCCAGAAGCCTATCCCCACAGGGAGGTTAGCGAAATGGCAAATATTACTCACGGAGTTCGACATCGTCTATGTGATGAGGACGGCCATGAAAGCCTAAGCATTGGCCGATCACTTGGCTGAGAATCCTGTTGATGAGGAATACAAGCCCATGAGGACGTATTTTGCTGATGAAGAAGTGATGCATATAGATGAGTTGGAATTGATCGAGGAACCAGGATGGAAGCTTTTCTTTGATGGAGCTGCAAATGCGAAAGGAGTTGGAATAGGAGCGGTACTTATCTCTGAAACAGGACATCATCATCCTGTTACGGCTCAGCTACGTTTCTATTGCACCAACAACATAGCTGAGTATGAGGCATGCATTTTGGGCTTACGGTTAGCTGCAGACATGGATGTCCAGGATGTCTTGGTCTTGAGAGACTCGGACCTCCTGGTGCATCAGATTCAGCGTGAATGGGAAACATAGGATTTGAAGCTCATACCATATCGACAATGCTTGCATGATCTGAGTAAGCGATTCCGATCAGTGGAGTTCAGACACATCCCAAGAGTTCATAATGAGGTTGCCGATGCTTTGGCCACTTTAGCATCAATGTTGCATCACCCAGACAAAATTCATGTTGACCCGTTGCATATTCAGGTTCGTGATCAACATGCTTATTGCAACATGATAGAGGAAGAAACGGATGGAGAGCCATGGTTCTATGATGTCAAGGAATACCTCAGGATGGGGATATACCCGTAGCAGGCCACCGAAGATCAAAAGAGAGCCATTCGGCGGTTGGCAAATGGATTTTTCCTCAGTGGAGGAGTGTTGTACAAAAGAACACCAGATTTGGGTTTGCTGAGATGTATAGATGCTGGTCAAGCCACGACAGTGATGACAGAGGTACATGCTGGAGTTTGTGGGCCACATATGAGCGGATATGTATTGGCAAAGAAGATTCTCCAAGCAGGGTATTATTGACTCGCTATGGAGCGCGATTGTATCAGTTTCGTGTGAAAAGGCCATCAGTTTCAGATACACGGAGATCTGATTCATTCTCCGCCGACAGAGTTGCATACAATGTCAGCACCATGGCCATTTGTTGCATGGGGCATGGATGTCATTGGACCAATTGAGCCGGCAGCCTCCAACGATCATAGGTTCATTCTGGTAACCATCGACTATTTCACCAAATGGGTTGAAGCTAAGACTTTCAAGTCGGTAACCAAGAAGGCAGTGGTGGATTTTTTTCATTCCCATATCATCTGTAGATTTGGGATCCCAAAGGTGATCATCACGGAAAATGGTGCTAATATTAACAGTAGTTTGATGAAATAAGTATGTCAATAGTTTAAGATTACGCACCGTAATTCCACCCCGTATCGTCCCAGGGCAAATGGGGCGGTTGAAGCAGCCAACAAGAACATAAATAAGATATTGAGGAAGATGGTAGAAGGATCCAGGCAATGGCATGAAAACTCACCATTTGCATTGTTGGGTTATTGCACTAATGTTCTACTTCAGTAGGTGAAACTCCTTATTTGTTGGTATACGGAACTGAAGTAGTGATACCAGCAGAAGTTGAAATTCCGTCCCTCCGGATTGTCGCTGAGGCTGGGATTGATGATGATGAATGGGTCAAAACCCGATTGGAGCAGTTGAGCTTGATTGATGAAAAGAGATTGGCAGCAGTATGCCATGGCCAATTGTATCAAAAGAGGATGGAAAGAGCATATAACAAGAAGGTGCGTCACAGGAAATTTGAAATAGGACAGCAGGTGCTTAAACGAATCTTGCCATATCATGCCGAAGCAAAGGGCAAGTTCGCCCCAAACTGGCAAGGACCATTCATTGTGACCGGAGTGTTATCCAATGGCGCTTTATGTCTGACAGATGTCGAGGGAAGATGTATCGACATGGCTATCAATTCTGACGCAGTTAAGAGATATTATGTATGATTTCTTTGATTGTAATTGTTGTTTGTTTGTTTGTTTGTACTTGGCATTTTTCGGATATAGAAATGACGGAGGCAATATATTCTTCTATCCAAACACTTTAACCTTTGCTTCCCCCTTTGAGCCTTATTTATTCTTTCATACCCCTCTCTTGGAATCACTAATGAAAATGGAAAAGAAGAGAAGAAAAGAAGGAAAGAAAAGAAAGAAAAAATAATAACAAAAACAAAAGGAAAGTCACAAGAAAAACAAAGGAATCAAGTGAACTACGTTCGACCTGATTCCTCAAAGAGGATAGGTAGGCGCCTCACGTCTCGGTCATAGTGTAACAGAAATCAAAAGAATCCCCCAAGCAAGAAAACTGGGGCAGAAGTTATGTTTGTAATTTTAGAAAAACGTTTGATTCCAAGAGTTGTAATGTTTTACCCATCAAAATTATTTTTGAATTTTTGATATCCTTTTCTTTTAGCCCCACACAAAAACCCATATTGATGTCCGAAAAAGACCTCCTGATCAGTATTCGAGAGGTGCCAAGTCAGGCAAATGGAAGTCGAATAACACTCTGATCCCCAACTGAAAGAGGATCATAAGCTGAAGGAATTGATAGCCAAAAGAATCCCCAGTAGATAGAGGCTTATCGGTAACACTCCAATCCCCAACTGAAAAAGAAAAATAAAATGAGAGAGTCTTATCGGTGAAAACCTTCACAGGCACCATAAGGCGACGGGAGTTGAGAGAAATAAAATGAGAGAGTCTTTTCGGTGAAAACCTTCACGGGCACCATAAGGCGATGGGAGTTAAGAGAAATGAGAGAGTCTTATTAGTGAAAACCCCTCGAAGGGCACTATGAGACGACAAGCGGTTAAAAAGGGGCAAACAAGATAAGATCTACGAAAAAGATCCATTGAGGCATCAAGCAGAACAAGTCATTGGTTCGGCAAAAGAGTTGGGTTACGGGGCCTTTGAAATGCAAAATAAGGTCGTCAGAAAGAATTGATTGACATAAATAGACTAGGTTGTTGAATCTGGAATGCACGACATGATCATTAGGATCGGTTACACCATCCAGATAAGTTATGTTCCTTTTTCTTCCCCCAAGAGTTGTTCAGAAAGATTTTTTCTTTTTCTACCTTCATCATTTTTCATTTCGTTTGTTTGAGATTTTTCAACAAGTAGTTTGTTTTTTAGAAGGATTTTCAGAGCTTACTACCAGCTTCCAAGATGGTGCAAAGCAAAAATGTGGATTGGACAGTCCCAAGATAATAAAATGGAATGATGAATACGTTTGTTGCGAGACTAAAATGATGGATTGGTCTAGGATTTTTGGGAAAAGATAGAGCAAAGGTGGGAAAACAACATTTGAGAAGTTTGTGGAAAAGGAATCGTCAAAAAGGTCGGAAGTAATCGGCTAAGTCATTGTAAGAGCAGGAGGAATATCAGCCCCAGCAGTAAAATCATCCCCAGCAAATAATATCATCCCCCAGCAAGTTTTGATAGTGTAATGGAACGCAAAGCAGGGAAGGAGAAATGGAAAAACCATCCCCAGCAGGAGTGGCACAACCACTCAGCACGTTTTGATGAAAACATTTTCTTTGACTTGAAGCAGGTGAAGGAAATGGCATTGATGGCGGAAAGGCATGCCACAAGGAAGATTATCAAACTGGGGCAGAAACTTTTCCTTTCATTTTGAAAATTTTTTGAAAGTCAGATATCCACTCGGGGAAGAAGAAAGATAACACCAGTCTTAAGGCAAGTGGTCCTTCAACCAGTGTTATCGTCAGCAGTGTGGAAAGAAGGAAAATAACAAGTTTTAATGAAGGAGGTTGTATCCCCAGCGGACAGAACAAAAGGATAGAACTTGCGCTCAGTAAAAGCAGAAAGCCAGGGTCACCCCCCAGCAATCTTCGGAAAAATGAAGCACCAGTTTTGAAGGAATGAAATTCCCCCAACAGTATTATCCCCAACAGGTAAGTAAATAATTCCCCAGCGGTTGGCAGAAGAATGAAACACCAGTTCTCAGGGAAGCAGTTCTGGAGGAGGATAATTCAAGTTAGAAGGAAAACGGTTCAAGATGCAAGGAGGACGATGGCCTGTATATCTTAAGTGTTGAAGTTGGGAGCCCGCCCATATAATAGAGGAATACATTCCAGTCTTTATGTTTCAAGTGTTGAAGTTGGGAACCCGCCCATATAACAGAGAAATAAATTCCAGTCTTTACGTTTCAAGTGTTGAAGTTGGGAGCCCGCCCATATAACAGAAGAATACGTTTCAGTCTTTACATTTCAAGTGTTGAAGTTGGGAGCCCGCCCATATAACATAGTAATACATTTCAGTCTTTACGTTTCAAATATTGAAGTTGGTAGACCGCCCATATAACAGAGGAATAAATTTTAGTCTTTACATTTCAAGAGTCGAAGTTGGGAACCCGCCCATATAACAGAGGAAAACATTCCAGTCTTTATATTTCAAGAGTTGAAGCTGGGAGCCCGCCCATATAACAGAGGAATACATTTCAGTCTTTACATTTCAAGAGTTAAAGTTGGGCGCCCGCCCATATAAAAGAGGAATACATTTCAGTATTTATGTTTCAAGTGTTGAAGTTGGGAGCCCGCCCATATAACAGAGGAATACATTTCATTCTTTACGTTTCAAGTGTTGAAGTTGGGAGCCCACCCATATAACAGAGAAATACATTTCAGTCTTTACATTTCAAAAGTTGAAGTTGGGAGCCCGCCCATATAATAGAGGAATACATTTCAGTATTTACATTTCAAGTGTTGAAGTTGGGATCCCGCCCATATAACAGAGGAATACATTTCAGTCTTTGTATTTCAAGAGTTGAAGTTGGGAGCCCGCCCATATAACAGAGGAATACATTTCAGTCTTTACATTTCAAGTGTAGAATTTGGGAGCCCGCCCGTATAATAGAGGAATACATTTCAGTCTTTACGTTTCAAGTGTTGAAGTTGGGAGCCCGTTTATATAACTTGGGAGCCCGTCTATATAATAGATGAATACATTTCAGTCTTTACATTTCAAGAGTTGAAGTTGGGAGCCCACCCATATAACAGAGGAATACATTTCAGTCTTTACATTTCAAGTGTTGAAGTTAGGATCCCACCCATATAACAGAGGAATACATTTCAGTCTTTACGTTTGAAGTGTTGAAGTTGGGAGTTTGCCCATATAATAGAGGAATACATTTCAGTCTTTACATTTCAAGAGTTGAAGTTTGGAGCCCACCCAAATAACAGAGGAATACATTTCAGTCTTTACATTTCAAGTGTTGAAGTTGGGAGCCCGCCCATATAACAGAGGAATACGTTTCAGTCTTTACATTTCAAGTATTGAAGTTTTGAGCCCGCCCATATAATAGAGGAATACATTCCAGTCTTTACGTTTCAAGTGTTGAAGTTGGGAACCTGCCCATATAACAGAGGAATACGTTTCAGTCTTTACATTTCAAGTGTTGAAGTTGGGAGCCCGCCCATATAACAGAGGAATACATTTTAGTCTTTACGTTTCAAGTATTGAAGTTGGGAGCCCGCCCATATAACAGAGGAATAAATTTCAGTCTTTACATTTCAAGAGTCGAAGTTGGGACAGTCTTTATATTTCAAGAGTTGAAGCTAGGAGCCCGCCCATATAACAGAGGAATACATTTCAGTCTTTACATTTCAAATGTTGAAGTTGGGAGCCCGCCCATATAACAGAAGAATACATTCCAGTCTTTACACTTCAAGAGTTGAAGTTGGGAGCCCGCCCATATAACAGAGGAATACATTCCAGTCTTTATGTTTCAAGAGTTGAAGTTGGGAGCCCGCCCATATAATAGAGGAATACATTTCAGTCTTTATGTTTCAAGTGTTGAAGTTGGGGGCCCACCCATATAATAGAGGAATACATTCCAGCCTTTATATTTCAAGTGTTGAAGTTGGAAGCCCGCCCATATAATAGAGGAATACATTTCAGTCTTTACATTTCAAGTGTTGAAGTTCGGAGCCCGCCCATATAACAGAGGAATACATTCCAATCTTTATCTTTATAACAGAGGAATACATTTCAGCCTTTACGTTTCAAGTGTTGAAGTTGGGAGCCCGCCCATATAACAGAGGAATACATTTCAGTCTTTACATTTCAAGAGTTGAAGTTGGGAGCCCGCCCATATAATAGAGGAATACATTGAAGTTTGAAGTCAGTAAAGCGGAGGTTTACAACAGAAACTCCCAGCATAAATTCAAAAATTAGGAGGAAGGCTGTAATGGTCAGTTCAAGCTTCGAAGAAAAACAATTCGAAGCTCACAAGAAAGAATACGAGTCAAGTCAATAATGAAGAAACATTAGAGGAAGCGAGGCGAAAAGAGCAAGCCTGAATATCTAGATAGGATTTTGTAATTCATAGACAAGTTTAGTCTAGCTTCGTATTTTCTGTTTAGCACGGTGTAATAAGGAGGTCCGTGAGCAGTAGCAACAGCATCAACAACAGTAACAGCAAAAGCATAGTTCCACGGTAGTCCCAACTACCAAAACTTCCCGAACTACATAGACCTGATTCCCTTTTAGCCAAGGATATGTAGGATTGAAGCTAAGGTTCGGTCAAATCTTTTCAAAAAAAATGCTTCACACGGAGTACTCAAACGGGCAAAAATCGCTCGCTCACTTTATCTTTGCACGAAATCTCTTCGTGTTTTCGGACAAAGAGAGGCAGCTGTAAGCACGTGATTTTTGCCCTATATGATAATTACTTCCAAAAATTCAAGATTAAATAGTTTTGTGTTGTTCGCAATTTTTGTGGATTTTTGTGTTATTTTGCTTTTATTGTTTGCGTTTGTGTGTGCGTGTTTATTTGTTTAAATTAGCAAAAAATACAAAAAAATATGTCGCATTTGCATTTAGGATTTAATTCTACAATTAGGAGTAACTAAGTTTGTTTTACAAAAATGGAAAATCACAAAAATATGTACTCTGCACTTTTTAGCACTTAAGGTCTAAATTGGTGTTTAATCTTGTGTGTTACTTGTTATTAAGGGTTAATTGATATTTTGTAAGTCAATTTTGGTTTTACAATTTATTTTTAGAATTTCTTGTAACTAGGAATTAAAAGGAAAATAAGAGAAAAAGAAAGGAACAAAAATGGAGAAGAAAATCAAACCTCGGCCATCTTTTGGACCCAAAGTCAAGGCCTAAATCACCCATATACCCGGTCCATTTCAGCCAGTCTTAGAGACGGGTGGAACGACGCCATTTTGGGCATGAGTGATCTGAGCCGTTGATTTGTTTCAATCAAGCAGTTCAGTTCAACCCAGCATTATTTGAAACGATGCCGTTCCAG
This sequence comes from Nicotiana glauca, assembly GCA_026770625.1. Classification (NCBI taxonomy): domain Eukaryota; kingdom Viridiplantae; phylum Streptophyta; class Magnoliopsida; order Solanales; family Solanaceae; genus Nicotiana; species Nicotiana glauca. The sequence continues at coordinate 49,834 of MU670025.1, read as the reverse complement.
GCATGATGATCTAAGCCGTTCATTCCCTTTGATCTAACGGTCCCAAGATTCCCTCATAACCAGGTCCATTTTACCCTGTAAAGTCCCGTAAATAATTTTTGGTCTCAAAACTTAGTAACTCGTGGTGTCGACTCCGAATATGTGTTAGGAATGGCTAGAATTCTTCGCGGCGAGTTTGCTCGCCGCAGTTCGGACCCTTGGTAGTGATCTAAGCCTTTAAAAATCCAAAAGAATCAATTTTCCAGAAAATTGTCATTTATGCGGTCCAGAATGCGGTCGCAGATCAGCTATGCGGACCGCATTCCTGCCGCAGAGTGAGGTAGAAGAATTGTCAAAATTGAAGTTGAGAATGTGGTCCATTATGCAACCGCATAATCAATATACGGACCGTATTCCTGCCGCATAGTTAATCAGAGAGTTGGTTTAAGTTGATGTTAAAAATGCGATCCATTATGCGACCGCATAATCAGTATGCGGACCGCATTTCCACCGCATACCCAGGCAGAGATGTTCAGTGATTGGGGTCAGTTCTGTGGTCCAATATGCGGACCACGTTCCAATTATGTGAGACCGCAGATCTTGTTCAGGCTCCTATTTTATAAAATTTAAAACCCGACCCACTTTCTAATAAAACACCCTAACCCCTCATTTTAACCATTTTTCTATGCAAAAACAAGAGAGAGGGAGGAGGGGTTCTTGAGAGAAGGTTCATTTTCTTTAAAATTTGTTCCTCAATTATCTGGTCCGGGATATTTTAAAGCAAGTGTCTTCATCTCCATTTCTACAGGTAAAATCCCTACCCCATTTTCATTTACTTTCAGATTTATTGAGAGGGGGAAAGTCTCATGCATTAGTTCTTGATAATAGGGGTTGAAACACTCATGCATGTTTATTAAAACCAAAAATCTAGTAAGAGTAGTTGGGAAGGAGTAAAGAATTGTTTAAAGAAGGGTTGATAACCTAAATGTGTTCGGGTAATGATTGTGAACTCTGATCCTAAGAAATATGTAATAATTTGTGCACTAGATTGACGTTGCTAGGCTTTTGGTGAAGTTGGAAGTAGATATTAAAAAGGGAATTTGGCTCCAGGTATGTATGGCTAACCTTGACCTTGTAAAATCGCCTTGTTGGTGTTCAAATGTTTGGTATGTGACAT
>MU670025.1:21342-32981 GCA_026770625.1 Nicotiana glauca | reverse complement strand
CCCCCCCCACTCGAGCATATGGATGGTGAGCATGAGTATATCGGCTGGTACCGCAGCATTATCCGACTTTTCATTGGGAATCACGTATACGCCAGCGAGGGAGCAGCCGCTTTACAACAATCTTTTTATAATCACTATTCTCTTCCTAACTTTGCGCATCTGCCAGATTCCGATTAAATATGTCGTCTTCGAAAAATGAGTAAGGACAGGACCATCAAGTTGGTTGTTTTCACTGCACAACCAAAGAAATAATTAGTTAGTCAAATTGGTCCAAACATTACATATAAGATTATATATTCACTTACAAATCATAATGTGTTGATATTCCATGATGCACATTATCTTGTTGATGCTGACTCCCGGATGGACCACCATGATCGAACACACCAAAATTAGCCATATTCCAACTGGCCGTTGGTTCATAACGTGTAAAATCCATATATGGTCGGTACTTCCTGTAGAATATATGAGTGTTAATACAAATTCAATATACAAAAATATACATCGTAACACAAAGGAAAATCGAAGTTTACCGCTGGGCTTATGGATTATGTAAACTAGGGGAGAAATTATTTCCTCACTCCTCATTCTTCCGTGGGGATAAGTTTAGATCTGGTCAAACTCTTTCAGCCAGAACTTGTTCGGCTAAAGCTGCTTCAAAAATACCACCCGATGATTGAGGGATATCCCTACTTTGCGCTACCTCATTATTGCGAACGTCTTCAACCTTGACGTACATTTCCAACAGTTTTATCACAATAAATTTCCGGTATTCATCCGGAGTCCTCAGAAAATCTCTCAGAGTTTCTTCGTCTTCGATGTTAAACTCAGCATAACAAGCAACCCCGTGCGAAGTCACAGAAAACGGATATCTTCCGATTACTTTGCTCATACATATTTTTTTTACATAACAACGATACCAATGTATCATACTCTATTGTAAGTGGCAACTTAACATGACACTGTGGAGATAAACTATAACTTATGATTTATCCGGACTTTTCAATTCAGTACAACGTGGTCAGGTTCCAAATACAATCTACTGTGGTGAGTGATGCATAGTGTTACATCTACAATTAGAGTAAGATATGGATTGCACCAGAAAATACAGATCGTTTCTATAAAATAAAGAATAAAGTAAATAAAATTTTAAGTTTAAAAATCAAGTGAAAAAGATTAAAGCTAAAAATGGACATAATCTTAGGTCAAGGCCGGCTAGACCCTAAATCAAGTGAAGCACTTGCTTTAGGCCCCAAAAATTTAAGGACTCCAAAATTACTATTTCTCTATATGTAGTATATAATTTATATAACTATTTCTTATTATTGATAAATTTATGAAAGAACAAGAAAATATACGTGACTGCATACCATAACAAAAATAGCCCATATTTTTAAGGTTACCCGACCTAACTCATATTGAACATATTTTGAAAGCACCACCAAATTTAAAATATGTGTTCTTACAATCATTGCTTCTAAAAGCTATGGAGGTAAATCTGTATTATCACAACCATTGCTTTCACTCTCTCTTCTTCTCACATCTTCTACATATGCTTCAAGGGGTCGCCTATTTTCTTCTTCTCCACCTGTGTCACCTGGGTTGCAATTTAAGAAATTGAAGAGTAGAAGTTCACCATTGAAGGCGTCACCCCTCGCACCTGGGCTTGGACATAATACGGAACTCGGTGCCTGACTACATGTGACCTAGCGAACCAACTGGTTGGCTGAATCAATATGTGATATCATAACATACTGAATGCGGAAGATAAACTAACACATGCTGATATACTGAAAGTCTAGATGATATAAATCAAAGTCCAGAAATACAAATACAATTCTGAAACATATTTGTAGCCAACATAACTTAATTTGAAAAGCCTGCGACTCTGTCTAACTGTTACTCTAGTCTATGAAGCCTCTAATGAAGTACTGAAAATACTGACCGTCTGAAAATACTGAAGACTGTAGTAATGATAATGCCCCGAAAGAACTGGGGATCACCAAATAGCTGGTACGAGAATCCTAGCGCTCTGAATCATCAACCTGTAAATCATAACATGCATCATGAGATGCAGGTCCCAGGCAAAAGACTTGGTCCGTCCCGTGAGGCTGTGAAGCCTAATGGCTATTATTTGTGGTTTTGTGTTTACTTGTTGTTGGATGTCAGTACATTTGAATTGCACTGGTATGTAAAGCAACTGAAAGAAAGAATTAAAAATGCTGAAACTGAAACTAAGCTGCTAACTGAGAATTGATAATTGATAACTGAAATGATAACTATTGAAACTGAAACTGAAATGATAACTGATAACTGAACTGATAACCGATAACTAAACTGATAACTGGTAACTGAAATGATAACGGATAATTGAACTGAACAAAGGAAGTAAGGATATGAATACTCCATCTTCTGAATGATGAACAGCCTGTTTATTGGAATATTAAAATGCGGCCTCGGACCCAATATATATGTGCACAAACTGCGGCCTCAGGCCTAAGTATACGTATACATAACTACGGCCTCAGGCCCAAAGATGCATAAAGCATAATGTCACGACCCCAGTTCACCCTCCATGAACATGTCATGATGGCACCTAGTTCCTACAACTAGGTAAGCCTAAAAATGCGGAAATTAATATAACTTGCAGAAACATTTAATTAAATTAAGCAAAACTAGAAGAAAACTATATATAAGTGCCACCTGGCATATACAACTCAAAAATAAATCGCGAAAATCTAAAATCTCATCCCGAAACCCGGGAACTCACAAAAACCACAGGCTAATAGAAATGTAATATGCTGCTCCAACTCCAGAATGTCTAATCAACTGAAAGTAATGGATAGATAACTATTAAAGCTGGAACAGAATAGAGACTCCTGGTCTGCAGACGCGGCAGATATACCTCGAAGTCTCTGCTAGATCTCTCCGCCTCGAGGATAGTATGCCTGAGTGGAGGTACCTAGATCTGCACATGAAAAACATGCGCAGAAGGGGCATGAGTACACCACAGCGGTACTCAGTAAGTGCCAAGCCTAACCTCGGTTGGATAGTGACGAGGAAGGTCAGGGCCCTACTGAGGTCAAACAACATAATATGAATTAACAATATGAAAACTCACAGTAATAATGAGTACAGCAGTGAGAATAGACAGGTTAAACAAGACAATAACAACTACACAAAGACAGAATAAACACGGAATATGTACAGATCAATATCCAGGATACCGTCCTGTAGTCCTTTTTTTAACTGTCTAGTGGATCTCCCAGGATACTGTCCCGTAGTCCATCATATGGATAAATTCGAAGGATCTCCCGGGACACCATCCCGTAGTCCAACCATAAATGTGCAGGGGGATCTATCGGGAATCTAACTCGTAGTCCAAAGTAAAAGTGCAGGGAGATCTACCGGGAATCGAACCCGTAGTCCAAAAGTAAACAAACAAGGGGGGAGCTACCGAAATCCCACATCCGTAGTCCCAATGAACCAATACAGGGAACAAGGGAATACCGGACCATATCTGCTTTTGCGCCATGACAATCTCACTCGAATAAATGCGCAACCACAACCAGAAGATACTCAAAAATGAGGTACAAAAGACAAGCAACAGGTAGTACTAGCCTAGCATGCTTCACGTAGTACAGTCAAGGCAACTTAAATAATTAGGTAAGTTGAATCAACTAAACATGTTTTTCTAATCTAACACAGGTTATAGTTGCAAGTACAATAAGGCAAATATGAAGGAAACTCAGTCTCAATATCTTAAGTAAAAATCAAATTTTCAATAATTACCTCAAGTACGCACTCGTCACCCCACGTACAAGGCACTCAATTATCAAATATCATATCCTAAGGGGAAGGTCCCCCACACAAGGTTAGACAAGCCACTTACCTCGAACCGGCTCCAAAATCAACTCGAAATCACACTTTTACCACGAGTATCCGGTTCCAAATGGCCCAAATCTATTCAATTCAATTACATATCATAAATAACATCTCAAGCAACCGATTCTACTATTAAATTCAAAGACAAGACGCAAAATTAGGTAAAATAACCAAAATACCCTTCAAGCCAACGTCTCATAATCGAATAACTTTTACATTTTCAGAACCCTCGTACTCTCACGAGTCTAACTATATAAAAATCTCCCTAATCGGAGGTCAAACACCCACTCAAAACTCAATAGTTTATCCTATGAAGTTTTACCCAATTGTTCCAAATTTCGATCCTCAAATTCGAATTTCAGTGAAGGATTTAACTACATAAAGATGAAATATAACTAGAAGTGATTAAAGAAATGTTACCCAATAATCTCCTCTTCAAAATCCTCACAAAATCGCCCTCTCCCGAGCTCAAATTTGATTTTTCTATCTTTTGAAATTAAACCCTCGATTTCACTATTTCTGAATAGGGATTTTCGCTTCTGCGGACAAGGGACCGTATATGCGGTCCTGCTTCTACGATTTTCACTAAAGGGCTAGGGACCGCATCTGCGATAAAAAGGTCGCAGGTGCGAAGTCGCATCTACGGGAGAACTTCCGCTTCTGCAAAAACTAAGGAAATGCTGGAGTCCGCATCTGCGATGCCTGAGCCGCTTATGCGGCTCCGCTTTTGCGAGAATAGTACCGCTTCCGCAGTTTCTGAGGGAAAGGGGCAAAGCCGCTTCTGCAGGAATAGTCCGCTTCTGCGATTTCTGAGGAAAAGGGGCAAAGCCGCTTCTGCGGCCATTTAGCCGTTTCTGCAGCGCCGCATCTGCGGTTCCTAAGCCGAAGATGCAAAAATACCAGAAGCAGCAGAAATCAGTTGTTTCAACACTTCTCAAATTTTTCTGTTAACCACCCGAAATCATCCCGGGACCCCCGGGACCACAACCAAAATCACAGATAACACCTAATACCTCATTCAAACTTGTACCAATCCTTAAACCACCTAAAACAATGCCGGAAACTCGAATTAAACTAGGATTTGATCCTAAGAACTTTAAATTTTACCAAAATACACTTTCGATCAAAAACCTAACCAAAACATGTCTGAATGACCTGATGTTTTGTACACACATCCCAAATGACATGACGGAGCTACTGCAACTTCCGGAATTCCAATTCGACCCTCGGATCAAAAACTCACTATCGGACCGGAAACTTCAAAAATTCAAACTTCGGCATTTCAAGCCTAAAACGGACTTCCAAAATACATTCCGAACACGCTCCCAACCCTGAAATCACCTAACGGAGCTAACGGAACCATCAGATTTCTCATTCCGAGGTCGTCGTCATAGTGTTCCGACAATTGGACTATTTTTCAACACTTAAGCTCTCAATTAGGGACAAAGTGTCCCAAAACTCTCCGAAACCCAAAACCAAACGTCCCGGCAAACAAAAATAGCAGAATTCAACTTAAGGGAAGCAGTTAATAGGGGATAGGGGCGTGAATTTTTAAGATGACCGGCCGGGTCGTCACATCCTCCTACACTTAAATATTCGTTTGTCCTTGAACGAGCATTGACAACATACCTGAAGTAGTGAAAAGATGATGGTAACTGTTGCACATATCCTGCTCGATCTCCCAGGTTACCTCCTAGGCTGGCTGACCCCGCCACTGAACCTTCACTGAAGCTATGTTCTTTGAACTCAACTTTCTGATCTGCCTGTCCAATATAGCCATTGGCTCCTTAACATAGGATAGATCCTTGTCCAACTAGACTGAATTGAAATCCAACACGTGCAATGAGTCACCGTGATACCTCCGGAGCATCGAAACATGAAATACCGGATGAACTCCGGCCAAATTGGGAGGTAAGGCAAGCTCATAGGCAACCTCCCCAACTCGCCTCAAGACCTCAAAAGGGCCAATAAACCTCGGACTCAACTTTCCTTTCTTCCCAAACCTCATGATGCCTTTCATAGGCAAAACCTAAAGCAGAACCCGCTCACCAACCATATATGAAACATCACGAACCTTCCTGTCCGCGTAGCTCTTCTGTCTGGACTGGGATGTACGGAGTCTATCCTGAATCATCTTAACCTTCTCCAATGCGTCCCGAACCAACTCTGAGCCCAATAGCCTGGCCTCACCCGGCTCAAACTAGCCCACCGGAGATCTACACCTCCTACCATATAAAGCCTCATACGGCGCCATCTGAATGCTGGACTGGTAACTATTGTTGTAGGCAAACTCCGCCAATGGAAGGAAATGATCCCAAGACCCTCCAAACTCAATCTTACACGCACGTAGCATATCCTCAAGAATCTGAATAGTGCGCTCGGACTGTCCGTCCATCTGGGGGTGAAATGTTGTGCTCAACTCCACCCGAGTGCCTAACTCCTACTGCACGGCTCTCCAGAACCGCGATGTAAACTGAGTACCTCTGTCCGAAATAATAGAAACTGGAATACCATGCAGACAGACGATCTCCCAGATATAAATCTCCGCCAACCGCTCCGATGAATAAGTGGTACACACAGGAATGAAATTAGCAGGCTTGGTCAGTCGATCCACAATGACCCAAATGGCATAAAACTTATTCAAGGTCCATGGGAGTCCAGATACAAAGTCCATGGAGATGCGCTCCCATTTCCACTCCGGAATCTCTATCTGCTGAAGCAACCCACCCGGGCGCTGGTGCTCATACTTCACCTGCAGGTAGTTGAGGCATCTAGACACATAACCAACTATATCCTTCTTCATCCACCTCCACCAATAGTGATACCTCAAGTCTTGATATATCTTCGCGGCACCCGGATGGATGGAATACCGCAAACTATGGGCCTCTACTAGAATCAACTCTCGAAGACCATCAACATTGGGCACACAAATGCGGCCTTGCATCCTCAATACTCCGTCATCTCTGATGGTCACATCTATGGCGTCTCCACACTGAACCTTGTCCTTAAGGACAAGCAAATGAGGGTCTTCATATTGCTGCTCCCTGATACGATCAAATAAGGAAGACCGGGAAACCACACAAGCTAGAACCCGACTGGACTCCGAAAGATCCAATCTCATAAACTGGCTGGCTAAGGCCTGAACATCCATTGACATAGGCCTCTCTGAATCTGGTAAATATGCCAAACTCCCCAAACTTTCCGCCCGGCGACTGAAGGCGTCGACCACCATATTGGCCTTGCCTGGGTGATAAAGAATAGTGATATCATAATCCTTCAGTAACTCTAACCACCTCCTCTGACACGTATTTAGATCCTTTTGCTTGAGTAAGTGCTACAAGCTCTGATGGTCAGTATAGATCTCACAAGGCACACCGTACAAATAATGACGCTAGATCTTCAAGTCATGAACAATGGCAGCTAACTCAAGGTCGTGGACAGGGTAATTCTTTTCATGTATCTTCAACTGTCTGGATGCGTAGGCAATCACCCTACCATCCTGCATCAACACCACTCCAAGGCCAACTCTCGAGGCGTCACAATACACAGTATAAGACCCCGAACTGGTAGGCAACATCAAAATTGGGGTTGTAGTCAAAGCTGTCTTGAGATTCTGAAAGCTCACCTCACACTCCTCTATCCACTCAAATGGGGTACCCTTCTGGGTCAATCTAGTCATAGGGGCCGCAATCGATGAAAATCCCTCCACGAAGCGACGGTATTAGCCCGCCAACCCAAGGAAACTACGAATCTCTACAGCTAAGGATGGCCTGGGCCAACTCTGCACGGCCTCTATCTTCCTCGGATCAACCCGAATACCCTCACACGAAATCACGTGGCCTAAGAATGCCACCGAACTCAGCCAAAACTCACATTTTGAGAACTTTACATATAACTTCTTCTCCCTCAAGGTCTGAAGCACGATCCTCAGGTGCTGCTCATGATCTTCCCGACTCCGGGAATACACCAGAATATCATCAATATAAACAATAACGAACGAGTCAAGATATGGTATGAACACACTGTGCATCAAATGCATAAAAGCTGTTGGGGCATTGGTCAACCCAAATGACATAACAAAGACTCGTAATGACCATACCGAGTCCTGAAGGCCGTCTCCGGGATATCTGGCTCCCGAATCTTCAGCTGATGGTAACTTGAGCGCAAGTCAATCTTAGAAAACACTTGTGCGCCCTGAAGCTGGTCAAATAGATCATCAATACGAGGCAAAGGGTAACGGTTCTTCACTGTAACCTTGTTCAGCTGGCAATATTCAATACACATACGCATAGAACAATACTTCTTCTTCACAAACAAAATAGGAGCACCCCATAGTGAAACACTGGGTCGAATAAAACCCTTACCAAGTAATTCATGTAACTGATCCTTCAACTCAGGAGGAGCCATACGATACGGAGGGATGGAAATAGGCTGAGTGCCTAGCAATAGATCAATACCAAAATCAATGTCTCTATCGGGCGCCATGCCCGGAAGATCAGCTGGAAACACATAGGGATAATCCCGTACTACTGGAGCTAAATCAACATATGGGGTATCAGCACTGACATCTCTTACATAAGCTAAATACGTGGCACACCCCTTCTCAACCATGCGCTGAGCTTTAAGAAAAGAGATAAATCTACTAGGAGTGTGATCTAAAGTACCACTCCACTCAATACGTGGAATACCTGGCATAGCCAACGTCACGATTTTGGCGTGACAATCAAGAATAGCAAAATGGGGCGACAACCAGTTCATGCCCAAAATAATGTCAAAATCAACCATACCGAGTAACAATAAGTCCGCTCTGGTCTCAAAACCACAAATAGTAACCAGACATGATCGATAAACGTGGTCCACAACAAGAGAATCCACCATAGGAGTAGAAACATAAATAGGGGCACTTAAAGAATCCCGAGGCACACCCAAATGCGGAGCAAAGTAAGAAGACACATAAGAATAAGTTGAGCCCGGATCAAATAGAACCGATGCCTCTCTGTGACAAACTAGTATAATACCTGTAATGACGGAGTCGGAGCCAACAGTATCGATACGAGCAGGAATAGAATAATATCTAGCCCGGCCCCTCTCTCGAGGGAGATCTCTATTTCCCCGACCTCTGCCTCTAGCCATCTAGGCAGGTAGGGTAGCAGCTGGAGCTGTGATCATGGCCTGAGAACTCTAAAGAGCACGTTGTGGCTGAGCAGTCTATGAAGATGCGCCCCTACCAAGTCCGGGGCAATCCCTAACCATGTGGCATGTATCACCACACTCAAAACAAGCTCTGGGAGGACGCGGTGGGTGTGACTGACTAGGGCCAGGTCTGCTGGGCTGACCTCTGGAAGCACCCCGCGCAGGAGGCGCACTAGAAACGGGAGGGGCATAGTAAGGCTCCTAAGGTATAGGCGGAGCTGGAGCACTGCTGGCTGCTGGAAGAGTTGAATGGACGGGGCGACCCGCATAACCTCTGCCATAACGACTTGCTGATGGGTAGGGGCACCATAGTAGTGACCCGACTCTCGAGACCTCTTGGCCTCCCTCTCCCCTCGCTCCCCGATGAGCATACCCTCAATCCTTCAAGCAATGCTCACTACCTACTGATAAGGAATATCCATCTCCAACTCTCGAGCCATGCTAGATCTGATGGGTGGGAAAAGACCCTCGATGAACCTGCGAACTCTCTTCCGAACTGTAACAACCAAAGCCGCTACATGCCTGGCCAACCTGGTATAACGGATAGCATACCCCAAAACGATTATAGCACCCTGGCACAAATGCTCAAACTCTGCGCGTCATGCATCTCTGAGACTCTGGGAACAAACTCTCTCATAAACATATCCGAGAACTGGGTCCAATTCAGTGAAGCAACCTCGACTGGACTGTCTATCTCATAAGTGCGCCACCAATCATAGGCGGCTCCCCAAAGCTGAAAAGTAGTGAAAGAAACCCCGCTGGACTCCACTATGCCGATAGTGCAAAGAATATGGTGACACTCCTCTAGAAATCCCAAGGCATCGTCTGATGCTAATCCACTGAATATTGGGAGATCATACTTCTTGAACCTCTCAAGTCTCCACTGCTCGTCCTCTGAAGCAACTGACCCATCCTCGGGCTGAACTGGCACTGTAGGCAGTGCGAGAATTATCTCGGGAACCTTCTCAACCTGCACTCGCTGCTCAGGAGTGCGGACGGCAGGAGTCTGTACTCGTCCCTCGGCCTGGGATGTGGCTGCAGCAAGGGGAAGCAACCCTACCTGAGCCAAGGTAGTGTACAAACTCATGAACTGAGCCAAAGTCTCTTGGAGAGCTGGAGTAGTATTGGCAATAGTAGGCATGCCAGGTGCCTGGGCTCCGGCTGGATCTACTAGTGGTACCTCGGCGGCAGCTCACGCAAGTGCTCTGGCTGCACCACGTGCACATCCTCGACCTCTACCCCGGCCCCGGCCTCTGACGGTTGCAGTAGGGGGCACGGGTGCCTGATCATCTCGAGTAGCATGTGTCTTCACCATTTGTGAGAGAATAGAAGACAGAAGTTTAGAATTGATGTCAAAAATATCGCACGACAAGGAATTCAAAATGAAATGAAGATTTTTTCTAAACAGTTACATAGCCTCTCGTAGATAAGTTCAGACTTCTCCGTACCGATCAGCGAGACTCTAATAAACCGGCGTGTGTTCCGTGACTCCTATGAACCTAGAGCTCTGATACCAACTTATCACGATCCCAGTTTACCCTCCATGAACATGTCATGATGGCACCTAGTTCCTACAACTAGGTAAGCCTAACAATGCGGAAATTAATATAACATGCGGAAACATTTAATTAAATTAAGCAAAACTAGAAGAAAACGGTATATAAGTGTCACCTGGCATATACAACTCAAAAATTAAATTTCGGAAGTCTAAAATCTCATCCCAAAACCCGAAAACTCATGGAAACCATAGGCTAATAGAAATGTAATATGCTGCTCTAACTCCAGAATGTCTAAACAACTGAAAGAAATGGATAGATAATTACTAAAGCTGGAACAGAATAGAGACTCCTAGTCTGCGGACGCGGCAGATATACCTTGAAGTCTCCGCTAGATCTCTCCGTCTCGAGGATAGTACGCCTGAGTAGAGATACCTGGATCTGCACATGAAAAACATGCGCAGAAGGGGCATGAGTACACCACAACGGTACTCAGTCAGTGCCAAGCCTAACCTCGGTTGGGTAGTGACGAGGAAGGTCAGGGCCCTACTAAGGTCAAACAACATAATATGAATTAACAATATGAAAACTAATAGCAATAATGAGTACAGCAGTGAGAATAGACAGGTTAAAGAAGGCAATAACAACTACACAAAGAAAGAATAAACACGGAATACGTACAAATCAATATCCAGGATACCGTCCTGTAGTCCTTTTCTCAACTGTCCAGTGGATCTCCCTGGATACCATCCCGTTGTCCATTATATGTATAAATTCGAAGGATCTCCTGGGATACCGTCCCGTAGTCCAACCATAAATGTGCAGGGAGATCTATCGGGAATCTAAACCACATTCCCATAGTAAAAGTGCAGGGAGATCTACCGGGAATCGAACTCTTAGTCCCAAAGTAAACAAACAGGGGGGGAGCTACCGGAATCCCACATCCGTAGTCCCAATGTAAATGCGCAACCACAACCAGAAGATACTCAAAAATGAAGTACAAAAGACAAGCAACAGGTAGTACTAGCCTAGCATGCTTCACGTAGTACAGTCAAGGCAACTTAA
>MU670024.1:0-11670 GCA_026770625.1 Nicotiana glauca | reverse complement strand
CTTTATTTTCCAAAATAAAAACACATACTGGTATTTCCACACAATTATCAACGACTTTCACACAAAAATCATTTTATATATTTTTTGAAATAATTTGCTTGGGGCAAAAATCACGTGCTCACACCGGACAGTTGTACCAACAAAGAATGGCCCGCGCTTATATCAAGAAAGTGCGTCCCAGGAATTTTGAAGTGGGGCAACTCGTGTTAAGATGCATTCTCCCTCATCACCAGTGAAGCGAAAGGAAAATTTGCTCCTAATTGGAAGAGTCCATACATCATTTGGAAAATATTTCTGAGAGGAGCACTGTATCTGGGAGACATCGAAGGAAATGATCCTGAAACAGCAGTCAATGCAGATGCAGTAAAAGGTACTATGTCTAGACCTCATGCGGCGATGACTTTTGTGTAATTGAGATGACGAAGGCTTTCCTTCCCGCTACCCCAAACACTATCAATCATTCGTAAACCTTTTGAGCCAGTTATGTTTCTTTGATTACCCTCTTTGGAACCCAGAAGTATGAAAAGAAAAGAAAAAGAAAAAGAAAAGAAAAGAAAAAGAAAAAAAGAAAAGAAAAGAAAAAGAAAAAGAAAAAAAAAAAGAAAAAGAAAAAGAAAAGAAAAGAAAAGAAAAAGAAAAAAAAAGAAAGAAACAATGTTTTGCCTGAACTACGTTTGACTTGATTCCGAAAGGATACTTAGGCAGCCTCTCCCTGAGGTTCAGTCACACCAAAGCAAAAATTCCAATTCCCCAAAAACTGAAACTGGGGCAGATGATATAATGATTTGGCCATGAGTCCACCAAAACGGTTCTAAAGTTGTAGTTCCGCCCAAAATCCTTTTTACCCAAAGACCTTGTCCAAGTCCTTCCGATCAATTGGCAAAAGCAGGGAAGTAAAAAACATCGTTGTTGGAATCTGACACAATGAAAATTGAGAAAAATAAAAGAAGAGAGTCTTATCGGTGAAAACTTTCGGGCACCATAAGGCGATGGTGAGTAGAGAAACTGAAAATAAGAGAGACCGCTTAGTAAAAACTCGCAAAGAGCACTATCGGGTGACGGTGAGAAGAGAAATGAGAGAGGTCGATTGGCGAAAACTCGCAAAGGGCGTTGTCGGCCGAAAAGAAGACATCTCATCACTAAAAGAGTCCTGGCAAGGTTCCCTGGTTTTGAAATGTGGATCATTGGGTTCACGAGCTGGAACGTTTGTGTGGGTCGGGCGTCCAGTCCAAGAAGCATGTCGTGTTCATTTGAAGCCAGCATACACACCCCAGATAAGTCCTTCTTTTCCCCCGAAAGGAACGTTTCTCTTTAAACTCATTCACTTGCCTTTTGTATATTTCTTCCTTGAATCCTTTTCGGTTTAACACTGATTCCGGAACTACTATAAAGAAAGGTGTCAGGATTGGTTCTATCGGGCTCCGCCTGGCAAAAGCCGGAGAAAATACCCAGCCTCAGCGGGTGCGTCAGTCCAATCCCGATTGACCATGATGGTTGATGCTTTAGAACAAAGACAGTGGAAAGGAAGAAAAAAAAAGGAGTTCTTAAGATCAGGAAAAGTGAAAAGGCCAGAGCCCATACGGGAAAGTCATAATGAAATCCTGAGAGTTGAACCTGGTCGGTTTGAAAAGAGATTCACCCTCAAAGACAACAAGCAACGAAGTTCTCAACGGAAAGGGGTCGGGATCAAGCAATTGGTATAATCAAGGCCATAAAACCAACCATAATTTCAAACTAACAAATTGTTCTTTGTTGAAAACAGGGGCAATCAAAGCAACCATGCAAGAAACAGGTGCAACCCAAAAGGGAAAAGAAATGCGCAAGCACTGAAATAGCTGTGCAGCAGGGAACCGACCAAAAGGGAAGTTTCCCCCTTCCCAAAATTCTTCATGCGTTTTGCTAAATAAAAAAGGAAAATATACGAAAAGGAAAACAAAAGAAAGAAGAAAAGAAATGAAAATGAAAATCCCAAAAGAAAAACAAATCATGGTAGCATAGGACCCCATTCCTTAACCATCCCGGCATAACCCGAGGATCTCCCTGGCATAACCCAAGGAGCTTTTCCTTTCCAAATCCCGACATAACCCGAGAATCTCCCTGGCATAACCCAATGAGATTTTCCTTCCCAAATCCAGGCATAACCCGAGGATCTCCCTGGCATAACCAAGGAGTTTTTTCTTTCCAAATCCCGGCATAACCCGTGGACCCCCCTGGCATAACCCAAGGGGCTTTTTTCTTTCCTAATCCCGGCCACCCGTGGATCTCCCTGGCATAACCCAATGAGCTTTTTCTTTCCAAATCCCAGCATAACCCGTGGATCCCTCTGGCATAACCCAAGGGGCTTTTTCCTTCCCAAATCCCGGCATAACCCGAGGATCTCCCTGGCATAACCCAAGGAGCTTTTTCTTTCCAAATCACGGCATAACCCGAGGATCCCCCTGGCATATCCCAAGGGGCTTTTTCTTTCCAAATCTCGGCATAATCCGAGGATCTCCCTGGCATAACCCAAGGAGCTTTTTTTCCTAAATCCCGACATAACCCGAGGATCCCCCTGGCATAACTCAAGGGGCCTTTTTCTTTCCATCCCGGCATAACCCATGGATCTCCCTGACATAACCCAAGGAGATTTTTTTTTCTTTCCATCCCGGCATAACCCGAGGACCCTTTTTTCTTTTTCCGGCATAACCCGATCATTTTCCAGCATAACCTGGATTCATTCACAAGAATACACAATCCTGATTTGACTGCTTAGATATATGTCACAATTAACTCACGAAATTTTCCTAGTGCAAACTGGGGAAGAAAATTTCGTTCGTTTGTTTGTTTTGGTATCTTAAGCAGGTTGACCTCAAGACATAAGGTGCGATATGACCGATGGAATGAGTCTCAATCCAGAAAAGAAGAAAAGAATAAAAAGAAATGAGCTCAAATGTGAAGCAAACAAGGGTGCGGATTGCTCAAAATATGATTGAAGTCACAAGCTTCGCATGTCCCGCCCTGATCCCAAGCCGAAGAAAGAACCAGCACCTACTGTTGACGAGTATCAAGATTCAGATCGAAGTCCACAACAAGACCTAGCCAAGACTCAAGATCAAGTTTCAAGAAATTTATAGATAGGAATCTTGTAAATCATAGCTGATAGGCTTAGTTAGGCTTTTTAATTTTGATGTTGATGTAATAAACGGGACCGCGGACCAGAACCTCGACGGCACCTCGCTCGGCTCTCAACTTCGGTACTCCATAACCTCATTCCGAACTATGCCTGACCTTATTCCTTTATAGCCAAGATATGTAGGCAACATTTGAAGCAAGGTTTGGTCAAATAGTTTTTCAAAAAAAAAAATGCTTCTCATGGAGTTTCAAATGGGCAAAAATCCTTCACAGTGCTCACTTTATCTTTGCCCGAAAACTCTTCGTGTTTCCGAGCAAAGAGGGGCAGCTGTAAGCACATGATTTTTGCCCTACATGAAGATAACTCCTAAAAATAGATCAAAATAATTTTTATTAATTTCGTAAGAATTTTCCTTTATTTATCTGCATTTCATGCATTTTAATATTTTAAAATCATAATAATAAATATCAAAAAATATCTTGCATAGCATTTAGGTTTTATCGGAAGTCATTTGGTTTTCATAAAAATTAAAATCCACAAAAAATATTTTATTTTTTACACCTTTTTCTTTTGTTGATTTTTCTCTTTTAATTTAGGATTAAGTAACTTTTATAATTTTTATAGTTAGTATAATTTTTTATATATTTTTTTAGGATTTTTAATTCTAGAATTTTTTTTAATAAAAAAAATAAAAAGAAAATTGGAAATGAAAAATAAGAATTGGAAGAATCTTCCCCCAAAATATTTCCCCCCAAAAACTTTTCCCCAAAATATTTTCCCCAAAAGACCTTTCCCCAAAATATTTTTGCCCCAAAATGACCCTCCCCACACAAGACCCCCTCCACATTAGAAAACACCATATACACTCTAAAATAAAAAATGGGCGGCAATTCAAAAGAGGAGCCCCCTTTCACATTTTCTTCGTCGAACACTATACACCTGAAAACCTTCAGATTCAGCTGCAATCTTAGCCGTTTTTTTTTGTTTTTCATCGGCAGACCCTCTCTTGGCGTTTGGATTTCCTCTTCCTAGTTCTCAATTGAAAGGCAACATAGACAAAACACAAAAAGGGAAAGGAACGAAAAAAAGAGAAAAATCTGGGAGGAAGGCATTGAAGCTTTCTTCTCCTTTCTATTTTGAGATTTTCTAACGTTTCCTTTTTTTTTTAAAACTTCAAAAAATTCAGAAAAGCAAAAGATATATTATGAAATCTCTCCCTTTTGGGTTTGGTTTTCAAAAAATGGAGTCAAGCTGAATGAGGTATTCGGATATGGAAGTTTCGTTCGTGATCGGTTCCCGGTTTAAGTCCGCAGTTCCGGTTTCCTCTTGCTGTTGTATTTTCATCGGATTTCTATCTTGGCGAGTCTGTGGTTGAAATTTTCTTTACATATTAAAGAACAAAGATTCAACAGGTTCACTTCTACTAATTCCTCTTTATTTTGCTATTATTGTGAATCAAACTTTAAAAGAGCCATTAAAAGATGGGATTTATTTTACAAGGATAATGTGTGCTTTCATCAGTTATGTTCGATTAAAATTTTCCCAAGTGCAATCTGTAGCCGTGTAATTGGAAATTTTCTTGTGTTTATATGTCTAGCCACTATAAATGAATAATTGTTCATTGTAATATGGTGAATTCATGTGTTTGTGAGTCTCTATTGAAAATTCCCATTCTGTAAGTAACCGAAACCATGTTGGCCATGTTAATTTTGTATCTTTGTGTTCAGGTTTGTCTACTGTTTCAGTGTTAATATATTTTGTTTCGTTTGCGTTTGTGTTCCCCTTCCGTATCTCTGTATTTTGTTTCATTTGTGTTCATATTTTGTGTTTGTGTTCACGTTTTGTGTTGATTTTCTTCGTTTTGTCGTGATGAGCTCGTTTGGTTTTGGAATGTAAAGATTCTGTTTGGATTTCGTAGGAACTGACCCCTTGAAAAGTGTATGCGGGTTTAGATATAAATTAATCCAATATATCAAGCACTTCCTTATAGCTAATTTATTTTTCGATAATAATTTTCATAATCATGCCTTACAATAACCCCAAAGGTTTTAGGAGACAATCTTGAGCATCCGTAGTTTGTTTTAGTTGAATAAAGCTCTTTGGAGTAATTTGAGGCGTGCGACGCCCAAATAAAATCACAAATTGCGTGGCCCTCACTTTAATTGGTTTTAACTCAATCTTAGAATTCGGAACGTGCCATTTAGCAAATTTCATGGCCTCCCACAAAGTTAATAATATGCTAGTTGCTTTAAGCCCGTTACTTAAATAATATTACTTTCCTAAACTCGGGTGCACATTTATGTGACCAAATTCAAAGCTTAACGAAGTCGAAATGTGTCAAAAACCGCGGGTGCATTTATGTGACGTGGTTCGAGATGCGTTTTCACGACGTTGCAATTCTCTTTAAAAAATAATAATAATAGCGGTTTAAAGTTAAAAAGCACATAAGTTAAAACATGTATTAAAATTAGATGTTTATCCAATTATAATAATTTAAGCGACCGTGCTAGAACCACGGGATCGGGGGGTGGCTAACACCTTCCCTCGGGTCAATAGAATTCCTTATTCAGAATTTCTGGTTCGCAGACTCCAACTGGGAAGTCGAAATTTTTCTCGATTTGGGATTCAAGTGAAACCGGTGACTTGGGACACCAAAAGCCAATCCTATCCCAAGTGGCGACTCTAAAAAATAAATAAATAATCCCATTTCGAATAATGTCACTTCAAATGGAAAAACTCCCTTATACATTATCCTTCGGGGTAGGTGTGTAAAAAAGGAGGTGTGACAACCGGGATTAGTGCTTCAGCTCCATAAACCAAAGAGAAGGGTGTTTCACCTATGCTTGTTTTTGTTGTTGTGCGATATGACCATAAAACTCCGTGTAACACTTTAGGCCAATTACCCTTTGACTCCTCTAATTGTTTCTTTAAATTGTTGATTATGACTTTGTTCGTTGATTCTGCTTGCCCATTACCCACTGGGTGATAGGGTGTATAAGTAATCCTTTTGATTTGCTAACTCTCAAGAAACTCTGTGACTTGAGCTCCGATAAATTGAGGTCCATTGTCGCATACGATTTCCTTTGGTATGCCAAATTGGCAGATGATATTTCGCCAAATGAAATCCTTCATCTCTTTTTCTCACACCTGTTTAAATGGTCCTGCCTCTACCCATTTAGTGAAATAATCGGTAAGTACAAGGAGAAACTTTACCTGCCCATTTGCTTGAGGTAATGGTCCTGCTATATCCATTCCCCCTTTCATAAACGGCCACGGTGCAATGACTGGATGTAATAATTCTGCTGGTCTGTGCATTTTGTTACCGTACCTCTGGTATTTGTCACATTTAGCTACAAAACTCTCCGTTTCTTCTTCCATTTTTGGCCAATAGTACCCTGCTCTGATAAGAGTTCTCACCAATGATCTTCTTCCTGCGTGATTCCCGCAATGCCCCTCATGTATTTCGCTCATCACATACTCTGTTTGTGAAGGTTCAAGGCATCTTGCTAAGGGACCACCGAACATTTTAAAAATAAAGGTTCCCTTGTTTTAAACAGTAACGTGCAACCTTTTTTCGAAGTGCATGCGCTTGTCTCTTGTCATCAGGGACGGTACCGTACTGTACAAAAGCAACAATTTCGTTTCTCCAATCCCAAGTTAAAATTATTAAAATTTACGTCATTCTTATCAGGTTCGAGAACTGAATGAAATAAATGTATAACTGAGGCGTTTGCATCATTTGCCACATCAGCTACAGATGCGAGATTGGCTAAGGCATCTGCTTCACCATTTTCATCCCTTGATATTTGTATGACCTTCCAAGTTTGGAATTGTTTTATCAATTCCCTTAACTTTTCCAAATATTGTTGCATCCTTGCTTCCCTAGCTGTCTAAGTCCCCAGCATTTGATTAACCACGATTTGTGAATCACTTTTGATCACTACTTGATTTATACCAAGTTCCCGTGCCAATTCTAGACCTGCAATCATAGCTTCATACTCCGCTTCATTGTTAGTTATGGAATGACATTTAGTGGCTTGCCTAATAGTCTCGCCCGCAGGTGGTACTAAGACAATTCCTAAACCTGCACCTTTTACGTTAGATGATCCATCAGCGAATAAGGTCCATGTTCCTGGATTATCCCCATTAAGTATCTGTACTTCCTTTTCTGCTTCTAGCTGCATCCCTTGGCTGAAGTCAGCCACGAAATCAGCTAATATCTGAGATTTTATTACTGTTCTAGGAAGGTACGTGATTTTTATATTCACTTAGCTCTATGGCCCATTTAGCTAACCTTCCTGACAATTCATGCTTATGTAATATATTACGTAAGGGGTATGCAATTACTACAATAATGGGTTGACATTGAAAATATGGTCTTAACTTTCTAGATGCCATGATTAAAGCAAGTGCTAGTTTTTCCAGTTGTGGATACCATGTCTCTTCATCTAACAAAGATTTACTAACATAATAGATAGGAGATTGTTTACCTTGTTCTTCTCGAACCAAAACTGCACTTACCGCGACTTCTGAAACAGCTAGGTAGACGAAAAGTTTCTCTCCAACCTTGGGTTTTGCTAACAAAAGTGGATTTGATAAGTATGTTTTGAAATCCCTAAGTGCGTGCTGACACTCCTCGTCCCACTCAAAGTGATCCTGCTTCTTGAGGGCTGAGAAAAATTTGAAACACTTTTCCGATGATTTAGAAATGAATCTTCCCAAAGTTGCGGTTCTTCCCGTCAGTCTTTGAACTTCTTTCTTATTCAAAAGTACATCAGGGATTTCTTCGATAGCTTTAATCTGTGCAGGATTCACTTTAATACCACGGTTGGAAACAAGAAAACTTAAAAACTTACCTGATGCCACACCAAATGCACATTTTTCTTGATTCAACTTCATATTATATTTTCGTAAGTGTGTTATATGATCTTCTGAATGCTGAGTCTTAACTAACATATCATCTATATACACCTCCATGGTCTTACCTAAATGTTCTTGAAACATTTGGGTAACTAATCTTGATACGTTGCACCTGCATTCTTAAGACCAAAGGGCATTACCTTATAACAGTAAGTCTCCCTGTCTGTTATGAAAGAAGTTTTTTCCTCATCTCCTCGATCTATCTTAATTTGATTATATCCTGAATATGTATCTATAAAACTTAATAGCTCATGCCCTGCAGTAGCATCAATTAATTGATCTATATGCGGTAAAGGGAAAGAATCTTTTAGACAGGTGTGACGACCCGACCCGTCGTCATGTGAGTTACTGCCCCGTTTCCCCCATATTATGCTTCACTATGATTCAATATCAGTATTTGAGTTGGTTGAATAGAATTGTATTGGTTTTAGTTGGAAATGAGACACTTAGTCTCTTAAAGAGGAGCTTATTTTGGAAAGTCAACTAGAAGTTGACTATTTAGTTAGAGGGCTCGGATGGAAATTCTGATGATTCGGTTAGCTTCGGGGGATGATTTTTGACTTAGGAGTGCAATCGGAATTGAATTTGGAGGTCCGGTATAGAATTAGGCTGGCTAAGTTTGAATTTTGGCGGATTCCGGTGGGTAGGTGAGATTTTGATCCGAGGATCGGAATGGAATTCCGAGAGTTACAGTAGCTCCGTTAGGTAATTTTGGATATGTCTGTAAATTTTCAGGTCATTCGGACATTGTTTGGTCGGGTTTTTGATTGAATGCGCATTTCGGAAGTTTTGATGAAAACTAGGCTTGAATTCAATGTATTTATTGGTTTTAGCGTTGTTTGACGTATTTTGAGGATTGGAACAAGTTTGAATAAGGTTATAGGATGTGTTGATGCTTTTGGTTGAGGTCCCGGGGGCCTCGGTGTGATATCGGGTGGTTAAATGGGAATTTTGGAAGGATGTTGCGGGTCTGAACTTCTGCTTTCTGTTGTTTCCGCATCTGCGGAAAAGGAGCCGCAGAAGCGGTTCCGCATATGCGGTGGGATGGCCGCATAAGTGGTCAGGCGTGGCCCAGGGCAATTCCGCATAAGTGGACTAGGGGGTCACTTAAGCGGGTCCGCTTAAGCGGATAATACACCGTAGAAGCGGTTGATGGAGGACCGCAAAAGCGGATGCTGAGTCGCATAAGCGGTCCCACAAATTTTTAAGTGAGATAACATAAGCAATCAATATGTCGCATAAGTGGTACCTCAGGTACGGTTAAATGACCGCAAAAGTGGAAATCGGGCCAGTGTTTAATTAACTGTGTTCGCGAATTTCAGAAGTTAAGAAAATATTTGGGACTTCGACTAGGGTTGTTCTTGGGCGATTTTTAGGAGAAATCGAAGGAGCTTCATCGGGTAAGAACTATTAGCCTCGGAATTTGTTATTTTAGTGTAAAAACATTGATTAATCACTGAAATTCAAGGAATCAAAGGGTAAAAATGGAGGTTAGGGCTAGAAAACTTAAGAGAGTTTAAATATGAGTTTGGAGGGACAAACAAACTCCGATTTTTGTAAATTTGATATGTATAGACTCGTGGCAAGACGAGGAATCTAGTGATGTAAATTTCGGAATTTTTCGAGAAGTGGGCCCGGGGCTCGGGTTTTGCCAACTTCGTGATTTTTAATATTTTCAAGTAATTTCGATTGGGTTATGTTTCTGTAGCATATAGTAACATATTTGTTATGGTTTTGACTAGATTTGACGCGCGAGGAGGTCGATTAAAGAGGAAAGGGCATTGTGGACTAGTCTACGGCCGGCTTGAGGTGAGTAATAGATGTAGATGATGACCTGAGGGTTTAAAACCTCGGTATCTCACATTGTGATGCTGTATTGAGGTGAGACACGTACTCTACGGTGAGTACGGGGTCGTTTGTGGATGGGACTATGGCTTAGTCCGTCCGAGTGATGTCTATACTGTGTTATTGACTAGAAATTTGCTGGTAAACATCCTACTTAGATTGTTATGAACATATTTGGGTTGCGTGCCAACTAATNTCTAAGGTTTTAAATCACTTAAACTATAATATCTATTAAAAATGGAACCGAAAATGGTAAACTTGATTGTGCCTGTGTGGCTTGCATGCATATATAACTGGACTGATTGTGGACCGGGCTACACGTCGCAGCGAATGTTACTATGTCATTGCGCTTGGGCTGTAGGAGCCCCTCCGGAGTCTGAACCCTCACAGTGAGCGCGGGTACCCAATGGATCGGGCTGTACGTCGCAGCGGTCATGTGCATTGCATTGCATTCATGCATTGATATCTATTCGTCTATCTGTCGTTGATTATGGTTATTTCATCGTTTAATGTGCTAAGTGGTTAGTTTTAGCTTTGCATTGTGGTATTTCGGGATTTCTTACTTTCAGTCACTATAGATGTCTATTACCACTGAGTTGGAAGTACTCACTTTACTCCCTGCACCATGTGTGCAGATTCAGGTGTCCCGGAGACTTAGCTGAGCAGTCGCTGTCTTCCAGAGTTTTATCAGAGTTGTCGTGGTAGCTGCCTGACGTTCGCAGGACCCGAATTCTCCCTTTTATTCAGTTTTATTTCTGCATTGTAGACTTATGTATTTTCGAATATTTGTCACTCCGTTGTTTAGAGGCTCTAGACTCGTGACCCCAGATTCTGTTGGGAGTGTTTCGTCGGATATATTGGTCTGTTCCGTATTGTTTTTATTACAAACATCGACTTATTATTTTTGAACTGTTAAATTCCCTTAAATTGTCGGAAATGAGTTATCAGGTTGGGTTCGTGAGTGATTATTGGTCAGGCTTGCCTAGCTATATGGTTAGGCGCCATCATGACCGGGTTTGGGTCGTGACAAGTTGGTATCAGATCCTAGGTTACTAGGCCTCATGAGTCATGAGCCGGTTAGTAGAGTCTTGCGGATCGGTACGTAGACGTCTGTATCTATCCTCGGGAGGCTACAGAACCTTTAGGAAATATTTCACTTTCTTGAAATTCTTGTCGTGCGACTTTGTTGGTCCGAGAACTAAATTTCTATATTCTATTCTCCCGCAGATGGCGAGAACTCATGCTACCGGACGTGGCGGATGACCCCCTTTGGCACCCGCTAGGGGCCGTGGTCGTGATCGTGGTCGAGGCGGACCAGTGAGGGATGCACCTGCAGACCCACCAGCTGCCCACGTTCAGGACCATCCTCCAGCTGTAGATGCTCCAGCAGCACTTGTTCAGGCATCGACATTGCCCATTGTGATTCCTGGTCTTCAGGAGGCTTTGGCGCAGATCTTATCTGCCTACACTGACCTGGTTCAAGCTGTATCAGCCACTACCGCAGCAGCTACTTCTCAGACCGGGGGTGGTAAGCAGACCCCCGCTGCTCGCACACCCGAGCAGGGTGTCTAGGGATTGCAAACACCGGGAGTTGCCCCAGTTGCACCAGTTGCCCCAGTTGCACCAGTTGCTCCAGTTGCGCCAGTCACACCAGCTCCAGATTTTGTGGTCCCGGCTATGCCAGATGACGAGCAACGTCGACTGGAGAGGTTCGGCAAGCTCCAGCCTCCGACGTTCAGTGGTACAGAGGGCGAGGATGCCCAGGGATTTCTGGACAAGTGTCAGCGTATGCT
>MU670011.1:1327-22292 GCA_026770625.1 Nicotiana glauca | reverse complement strand
TACCTTTCAACCCTCCATTATTGGGCTATTTAACCAAGTAGGAACATATTCTCTCCTTAATGTTTTCGACCTTCATGGTGTGATCCTCGACATAGATTTCGTCATAATACATTTACAGAAGCGATCTTAACTCCCAGACTTATCTAACTAGTATAACAAATGGTTTCCCCTCATAAGCCAATTACACATTAGCTTTACCTTTAGTTCATGTTTTTGTATACCTTTCACTGTTATACACACTACATAGTACCAACATACTCATTACGTAGCTATCCAGCATCCATTCCCACAATTTGGGACAATACTAAACATATAAGTTCATAACTCCAGCTCATAAAATCAGCACCTTGGTGCTCATGCCATAAGCAAAAGTCCGGCCTCATGTCCTCCAGACTGGCCCTACATCAACTCATGGAGATTACTCCTCCCTCATCGATCGGGGAATTAAAAGCCATCGAGGCACATATCAAAAGTCATCGAGCCAATGGATTCCTCGTCTCACCACGAGTCCGTACATATAAATTTCATCAAAAATGGAGCTCAAATGGCCTTTCAAATCCTAAAAATTCATTTTTAAAAATAAAGCCCTAGTTCTTCACAATTTCTACCCAATTTCATGAATTTGAGTGTTGATTCTTCCATAAAATGGTGTTTTCTAGTCAAGAGACTTACCTCCAATCAATACCTGTTGAAACCCTCTTCAAATCGCTCAAAAAGCTCTCTTGCCGGAGTAAAAATGGTGGAAATAATGAATGGGTCGCGGATGAAATAATCCATAAAAATTATTCTGATGCCCAGTGATTACTCTATGCGATCGCGGCCCCAGGCACACGATCGCGAAGCACAAATTTTCCATGCCCAAAAATTCCTTCTACGCGATCGCAGAACACCCCTTGCGATCGCAGAGCACTCTTTTCCTCTTCTACGCAATCGCACACCTAGCCACGCGACCGCACTGACCAAACTCCCAGACCTATGCGATCGCAGAGCCCTTTACGCGATCGCATAGTGCAAAAATCTGAGCTCACTCCAATTC
This sequence comes from Nicotiana glauca, assembly GCA_026770625.1. NCBI lineage: Eukaryota > Viridiplantae > Streptophyta > Magnoliopsida > Solanales > Solanaceae > Nicotiana > Nicotiana glauca. Next base: position 21,256 of record MU670011.1, on the reverse strand, counting down.
TTCTATGCGATCACAGCCCTGTGCTCGCGATTGCGAAGAGCTAATTTGCTCTGCAAATTTCTGCTGCATTTTTCAACATCAAAATCCCCGTTAGCCATCCGAAATCACCCCGAGGACCTCGGGACCTCAACCAAAAGCACCAACATACTCCAAAACATCATACAAACTTGTTCCAATCACCAAAACACGTCAAACAACACAAAAATCATCAAATTACCACGGATTCAAGCCTAAGTTAAACTAAAACTTCCGAAACTTGCATTTGACCAAAAACCCGACCTAAACACCTCCGAATGACCTGAAACTTTACACGCATATCCAAAATCACCTAACGGAGCTACTGCAACTCTCAGAATTCCATTCCGACCCTCGGATCAAAATCTCACCCACCAACCGAAATTCGCCAAAATTCAACCTTCGCCAATTCAAGCCTAATTCTACACCGGATCTCCAAATTGAATTCCGACTTCACTCCTAAGTCACAAATCATCCCCCGAAGCTAACCAAATCACCGTAATTCACATCTGAGCCCTCTAACTATATAGTTAACTTCCAGTTGCCTTTTCCCAAAGCAAGCTTCCTTCAAAAAGACTAAGTGTCATATTTCTAACTAGAACCAATCCAATTCTACCCAATCAACTCAAATACTGATATTAAATCATGGAGGGGCATAATATGGGGTAAACGGGGTGGTAACTCACGTGACGACGGGCCAGGTCATCGCAGTTTTAAATAGAGACCGATGAAGACTTTGCATGAAACATGGGAGATGCCTGAGTATGCAAAGATGATGAAGGACTTAATGTCCCGAAAGTTTGATTTTCAAGACTTAGCCACAGTTACATTTACTCAGACCTATAGTGCAGTGGTAACTAGACCAATTGCTGAAAAGCTGTCCGATCCAGGGAGCTTTACAATTCCATGCACTATTGTAAATTTTGCTTTTGCTAAGGCACTGTGTGATCTAGAGGCCAGCATCAATCTTATGCCCCTAGCGATCTATAAGAGGTTGGGTGTTGGAAGAGCTAGACCCACCGTTATGTTGTTGCAGATGGCTGACAGGATGGTGAAATGACCCTATGGAATCCTAGACGATGTGCTGATTCAAGTAAGGAAATTTGTCTTCCCTGCAGATTTTTTGATCCTAGATTGTAAGGTGGATGAAGATATTCCCATCATTTTGGGAAGACCATTCCTGGCCACGGGAAAAGCTCTAATTGATTGTAAGACTGGGGAACTCAAGATGAGGCTGAACGATGAAGAAATAACATTCAATGTGCAGAAATCTATGAGGCGACCAAGTGAGTTCGCCAATTGCTCTCTTATTGATGCCGTGGATGTAATTGTAGAGACTGACGATGAAAGGATGACTATTTAGGACCCTCTTGTTGCATGTCTAATGAATTTGGATGAGGTAAATGGAGAGGATCTGGCGGAATGGGTGTTGGCATTAGAGGGTAGAGGGTTCTGGGATAGGACCCTAGAGTTTGAGCCATTGCACTTGGAAAATCGAGAAACTCCTCCAGCCAAGCCATCCATCGAAGAACCACCAAAGCTGGAATTAAAACCATTGCCCGCCCATCTCAGGTATGAATTTCTTGGACCTAACTCCACATTACCTGTTATTTATCTAGTTTGTTAGATGTGCAGGCTCAACAAATATTGCAGGTAATTAATGCTCAACAACCATTGGGTGGACCATGGCAGACATAAAGGGAATCGGCCCCGCCTACTGTATGCACAAAATTCTACTGGAAGAAGGACACAAACCTTCCAGGGAACACCAAAGAAGGCTGAACCCCAATATGAAGGAAGTGGTGAAGAAAGAAATAATCAAGTGGTTAGATGCGAGAATCATTTTCCTAATCTTTGACAGCGGCTGGGTTAGCCCAATTCAATGTGTTCCTAAAAATAGTGGCATGACGGTAGTCAAGAATGATAATAATGAAATAATCTCTACGAGAACCGTCACGGACTGGAGAATTTGCATGGTCTATCGGAAGTTAAATCTAGCCACCCGAAAATACCACTTCCCACTTCCCACTTCCCACTTCCCACTTCCCACTTCCCACTTCCCTTCTTTGATCGGATGTTAGACAGATTGGCAGGGAGGTCACATTTTTGTTTTCTAGATGGGTACTCCGGGTACAATCAAATTTCCATTGCACCGGAGGACAGAGAGAAGACCTCTTTTACTTGCCCGTATGGCATTTATGCTTTTCGGAGGATGCCTTTTGGCCTATGCAATGCACCTGCCACATTCCAACGGTGCATGATGGCCATATTCACTGACATGGTAGAGGATATAATGGAGGTGTTCATGGATGACTTCTCAGTGGTGGGGAACTCATTTGATGAGTGCCTGATAAATCTGACTCGTGTGCTAAAACGGTGTATCGATACTAATCTGGTTCTAAATTGGGAAAAGTGCCATTTTATGGTACAAGAAGGCATAGTCTTGGGACACCGGGTGTCAAGCAAAGGAATTGAGGTGGATCGTGCTAAGGTTAGATGTGATAGCAAAGCTACCCCCTCCAACTTCAGTAAAAATAATCAGAAGCTTCCTCGGGCATGCCGGTTTCTATCGGCGATTCATAAAAGACTTCTCAAAGATCGCCAACCCTCTCTGTAAGTTGTTAGAAAAAGATCACCCTTTCTTATTTTCAGATGATTGCAGGGTAGCATTCGAGGAGCTGAAAAAGAGGCTGGTCACAGGACCTATCATAGTTTCCCCTGACTGGGAGCAACCGTTCGAACTCATGTGTGACGCTAGCGACTATGCAGTGGGGGCAGTGATGGGCCAACGGAAGGACAAGCTAATGCATCCAATATACTATGCTAGTAGAACGCTGAGTGGTGCCCAGATGAATTACACTGTGACTGAGAAGGAGATGTTGGCCGTGGTGTTTGCCTTCAACAAGTTCAGATCATATCTGATTGGTTCCAAGGTAATTGTATATACTGACCACGCAGCTCTCAGGTACTTAATTGAAAAGAAGGAGTCTAAGCTGCACCTGATTCGTTGGGTGATGCTGTTGCAAGAATTCAACCTTGAAATTCGTGACCGTAAGGGCACAGAAAATCAAGTCACTGATCATCTATCACGACTTGAAGGAGCTGAAAAAGCAATCGAGGTTGATGAGATCCTGGAAACTTTTCCAGACGAGCAGCTGCTCGCTACTAATCTTGAGGAAGCGCCATGGTATGCAGATTTTGCTAATTACCTGGCCAGTGGTATAATTCCTCATGACCTCTCATCTTCCCAAAGAAAGAAATTTTGTCGTGATAGACGCATGTATTATTGCGATAAGCCTTATCTGTTTAGAATATGTGTTGACAATATGATCTGGAGGTGTATCCCCGAGATTGAACAATCTTCTGTTTTGCAGGCTTGTCACGCATCAGCATACGGAGGACATTTTGGAGGAGTCAGGACAGCGGTGAAAGTGCTTAAGGCCGGATTCTTTTGGCCAATAGTGTTTAGAGATGCACAACTATGGGTAAAGGGCTGCAGTGAATGTTAGAGGACCGGGAACATTTCTCGTCGCCACGAGATGCCCATGAACCCGATTCAGGATTTGGAAGTGTTTGATGTCTGGGGGATTGACTTCATGGGTCCTTTTGTCAGCTCCTTTGGAAATAAATACATATTGGTTGCTGTGGACTACATGTGCAAATGGGTAGAAGATACTGTGTTACCCACTAATGATGCAAGAGTAGTGGTGGGATTCCTGAAGAAGAACATATTCACTCGATTTGGAACACCACAAACCATTATCAGCGACGGAGGCACTCACTTCTGCAATAGAGCCTTCGAAAAGTTGCTTTCTAAGTATGACGTGCACCACAAGGTGGCTACTCCGTATCACCCGCAAACTAGTAGACAGGTGGAAGTGTCCAACAGAGAAATCAAGAGTGTGTTGACCAAGACAATGAATGCCACAAGAACTGATTGGGCGAGGAAGCTAGATGACGCACTCTAGGCCTACAAGACTGCATTTAAAACACCAATTGGTATGTCACCATATAAGTTGGTGTTTGGAAAGGCATGTCACCTGCCAGATCAACTTGAGCATAAAGCGTGGTGGGCATTGAAGCAGTTGAACTTAGATATTGAAGTTGCAGGCACAACTAGAATTACTGAGTTGCATGAGCTTGACAAGTTCAGACATCTTGATTTTGAGAGCACAAGATTGTACAAGGAAAGAATGAAAAGGTTACACGACCAGAACATTGTTAAGCGACATTTCAAACCTGGGGACATGGTATTGCTCTATAATTCACGGTTGAGATTGTTTTCGGGTAAGTTGAAATCCCTATGGTCTGGGCCATTCAGAGTGGTGCAAATGTTGCAAATGGAGCGGTTGAGATTGAATCAAAAGACGGTACGAACAAATTCTCCATCAATGGACAAAGGTTGAAACATTACCTTGGATCAGATGAAGAAAAAGGGGATACAGTGGTGACCAGTTTCAAAGAACCCCAGTACGTGAACGAGGAGTAGGAACTCAACTACTTGCGGCGTGCCGCGACGTTAAATCAGGCACTGCGTGGGAGGCAATCCACAAATTTGTTGTAAGTATAATGTATAACTGTATAAAAAAAAAGTACCAAAAAAATGCCTTGACCGCGGTCCCGGCGTAACCGCGGCCGGACTGCGGTCAAACAAGCCCTCTGAACTTTTTCTACCGCGGTCAAACACCCTCTCTAAACTTTTTCTACTGTGGTCCAAGCGTGACCGCGGTAGGACCATGGTCAAACCATCTCTCTGAACCTGGTCTACCGCGGTCCCAGCGTCACCGCAGTAGAACAGCGACGGGCCCAGCAAGTAAGTTTTATGAAGTTTTTTTTTATTTTTTATTCCTTCTTCTATCCCCCCCCCCCCTCATAATAACCCTAACCCTCTAATTCCCAACTTTCCCCCCACGACCAACTCCCCCATTTTCTCTCTATTCTCTCATCTTTTTATCCTTCATCTTCTTCCTCACAAAACCCTAACCCCCATTCTTCCCCAAATTTCTTCTTCTTCAACTCTCTCATCTCATTTACAAGGTAAGATTTCTTCACTTCTATTTTATTTTCTTCAAATAGTTAGTGTAAATTAGTTTTCCTAACCCTAGATTATGTTGTAGTGTATAACTTGTATCTTTTTCTTGGTTTTCTCTTTTATTTGCTTCTTTTAGCCATTGTTGATGATTAAATGTTGGGTTTCATGGTAATTAACTTGTGGGGGAGATTTGTAATGTGTTTGGAGACCTAACAACAATTTTTAGGGCGAAGTTTGGTGGTTGGGCCTATATGGCCGAAAATTTGGGGATGTGTTGTACATTTTGGAGCAATTTGAGCTCATCTTAATTGGTTGTGGTGGTGGTGGTTGACATATTTCACTGATGAAGGGTTGTGTGGGGTATTATGGGAGAATTTGATGTGTTGATAGTGATGTGGAGTAACAGTAGTAAGGGTTGGCCAATTGGGTCCACTTAGCAATTGGGTGTTTTGGCATTGTTTGGCCAATGATAACTGTTTAGTGCCAGCGGGTGGCGAAGTTTGAGTAACCATTCGCATGGCCCAATTTAGGATGCATTTGATAGTTGCCCTATATTGTTGCAGGTACTATGGCACGAAAGAGGCAAAGAGGCTCGGCTAGTTCTTCCAGGGGCCTACATATGATGAAACTAGGTTCCAGTCTTTAGGGGCGGAGGGTGCATTTCATGCGAAAACCACAAAAACCTTTATCCCAGAGATTGCTGTGGATAGGGCTGCCTCCACATGGAAAGACCAGACATGTATGAAGAGATATGACGGAGGGAGATGGAATTTTTGTTTGATGAGCCCGAAACAGCGAATCCTATGCTAGTCCGGGAATTCTATGCCAACTGCTCGGAACATGTTAGTCGGGAGGTGTGTGTGGCAAGGTAGTGGATGCCTCCATTCCTAAGATTCGCCAGGTTTTATAGTTGCCCCAATTCAGAGGTGATGTTGATCATTACCACGACGCTCATGGGGTCACTTGGGAGACCGTGATTGAAGCAATCTGCGCGAATGGCCAACCAACTTGGATACAGGAAAACATCACCCTCCACTCCAAGTCCTTCACTCACAAGGCCTAGTGCTGGTTTAATATCATTTGCAGCCGTTTCCTGCCCACGAGCAACTCAACCGATGTCAACCACCTACGGGCTCTACTGGTATGGTGCTTTGTCACAAAGCGTGACTTTGATGCGGCGCGACTTATTGGTGATGAAATGATCCTCCGATCCTCGCTGCAGTCTAAGGGATTTTATTTCCCCTCATTGGTGACTAGATTGTGTCTGCTTAAGGGCGTTCCCACTTATCCTACTGATGGCACATTGCCCGCCAAGATACCCTTCCGAACTTCTAGGATCTCAGTGGGCAGAGATGCGCCCACAACCATAGATATTGATGATGATGATGATGATGATGATGATGACCCAGCACCAATGGCACCCTCCAGGAGGTCCTACGACGGAGCAGTACCCTCTCAGCATCCCCACGCTGGGGCAGGACTCTCTCGATCACAGTCCACCTGGCCTATGCTACGTTCTGTGGGGGAGGAGCTCGAGGACCTTCGAACCTCGGTGGATGGCCTGCATGTGCGGATGGATGTTATGTCTCAGCGACAGGCCCGATCTGAGAACCGCTTCATGGCGTGGTTCCGTGCTTTGGGTAGAGCTTGCCATGTGGACCCCAGCATGGTCTCCGACTCTGACTGATACTCAAGGAAGTCTTCTTACCCTACTGCTCTTTATTTATGCTATGACATGGGGACATGTCATTATTTTAAGTGTGGGGTGGGATACTTGTTGTTGTGTTGTTTTATAGTGTACATATATATTGAGCATGTTGTAATTCTATAACTGTATTGTTGTATCATCTCATACATAACTGACTTGGCCCCACGACGGACACTTGTCGACGGGTCTCTTGAGGGTCAAAGTCGGTTGTTAAAAACATAAAAAAAAAGGGGTAAAGGACTCTTCCTGAGGACGGACCACTTGGACAGTACTCTTGAGGGAAGTAGTCCCATAGATTTTTTTATTTTATTTTCTTTTTCCTTTTTAGGTAGTGTAGTAATTCCCCCTTGGTTTTTCTTTTGACCACGATTCTTTTTCAAGGGCTTTTTCTTGAACCGGGTTAGGTAGAATTTTTTTTTAGGACTCTGAAGACTCTCTTGGATTAGAATGGGTAAGGGCAGGACTGCACCCTTTTGATATATACACCTGCTAACAATTAAACGAACTTGAGAGTGCGACGTCTAGGCTCATGTGTAGACTCATAATTTGTGCCTTAATTGTGCACACCTTGTCTTGCTTGAATGCTCATATGAGTATGTGACGAACTAATTCGGAATGAATTACGTGCCAAGTGTGTGTGAGAATTACCTGTATTCTGTGTTTGCATGTGACACCTAGAACTTGCCCTGTGTGTTTGCAAAGCGAAATAGAAGTTGTTTAGTTTTAGATATGATTGAGGCATTTCTTTGTGTAGCCATTCTAAATAAATCCACCTGTACGTATTACCATAGTTAACCCCTTTGAGCTTAAGCCTGTTTCTTTGGTAACCTTGTTATAACTTGCATCCATGTGTTGAATATCTTGACCCTTTGCCACCTAGAAGCACCTAAGTTTTTAAAGATTAGGTAAAAGTCGAAGTGTGGGGTGATAGGGGAGTAGGAAAAAAGGAAACCAGAAAAATACTTGAAGGGTGCAATGGCTGTAAAAAAATGTGTGTCTTGAAATATAGAGAAGGACCTTGTAAATAAATGGTCCTACGATAGTGCATAGCAAGAAAAAAAGAAAAAAAAGGAAAAAGGCCAATTGCACCTAGAAAAGTGGGGATAACTTATGACACAAGTGTAGGAGAATGACTGGGCTGAACATGGAAAATGGATTAAAAGGAAGAATATATTAAAAGTGCTTAGGGAGGTTAGTCACTATATCCAAATATATCCTACTCGTCCCTTAGCCTATATTACAACCAAATAAAGACCTCTTGATCTTAGACTAAAACAACTCGATTAGTAGAGTATTACACTAAGGACAAACTTATGGTATATCTGTATGGCATATGAATGTTCTTTGCTAAGAGTGAGTGAATTCTTTCTATCTAAAGTTCTTTGTGCTTGATTCTATACGTGTGGAACTTCTCTCAAATTATTGATGTGAGGGCATGTGACTCAGGAAGAAACAACAAGTTTTCACCTCTGTTAGAATAACCAGAGTGAGCATGTGTGTGGCATGGCCGTAGAGTCTGCATCTGAGGTGTGACAGTTGCACTACTTTGGTTGTTCTTTCATAACGGTTGGGTGTGACATAAAATTGGGTAATTCGTTGAGCGATTAGGACTAGAAGTTTGATTTAACTTGTTTGAGGACGAGCAAAGCCGTAAGTGTGGGATTTTGATAATAGGTGAATTGAACTATGATTAAGCCTCAAAAGAATCACTTTCTTGAAGAGTTTTTTTTGTAAAAGTGATAGCAAAATGCTCTTATTAGTGCTTTTCATGTTTTTCAGGTTACATACAAGAGAAGAAGGTTATGGAGTGATTTTGTATCATTTATGGAAGAAAAAAAGCTAATAGCACCAAAGTCGCCAAATGAACCATGTGAAATACACAAACGAGGCCTGGAGGTGAACTGCCGCGGTCCCGGTGTAATTGCGGCCGAACCGCGGCGAGCTGCTATATGAGATTCAGAGAGACCTTTTGGCCGCGGTCCTAGCGTGGGCGCGATAGGTCCACGGCAGGCGACGGAAAATTGAAGGACTGAAGTGCAAATTCCGAAATTCTTAGCCCAAAACCCTATTTAAATACTAGGACTTGCCCAAGGGAGGCACGTAACATTATTAGAGAGTACTTTGGCAAGAAAAACAAGTGTGAGAGATCATCCAAAACATCATTATTTCTATTCTTCTTTATTTTCTTGCAATTTATGATTATGAATCTTTTAGTATTTGATTTCCCCATTATCATGAGTAGGTATAAACCTTAATCTAAGATTTTGGTGGAACCCGTTGTGGATGAATTTATTGTGATGTTAATATAGTTTTGATTGGCTGTTAATCTCTAGTTATTTAACTACGTTCTTGTTGTAGTTGATTGATGGGCCCTCAATTAGCTGTGCCAATTCATTATGTATCTACTTGAGAGAGAGTGCATATTTAGGTAGTTGTTTGAACAACATCACTACCGGAGTATAGGCGAGAGTCATAACCGAGGGTTTAGAGGTTGGATTAGAGATAACGATACCTTGGGTGCAATCTAAAGTGAACTGTAATGAAATCTAGCAAGCGTAGCTTGAGAGAGTGCGTCTAGTAAATTATTATAATTACTTGAGAGAGAGTTATGATAGCTGGAGAGTTCATGATTGATAGATACAACTGAGGAAATCAACAACGGGGGAAACCATAACCTTAGACCTTTACTTCTATTATTTACAATTGCTTGTTAGTTAATTCTTAGGTTATTATTCTTATTTAGCTATAGCAATATAAAAAAACCGCCAATTATTATTCATAAATTTTGAGAAAGTTGATTATTGAGAATTTAGTGATCTAACAACAGCAGTTGATAAATTAATTCCCTGTGGGATTCGACTCTGGGCATAATACCCCGGATTATATTTGCAACGCCCACTTAGTCTTTTAATAGATACAGTTGAGCGTGATCAACTAGTATATATAATTTAGCCGATTAGTGCGTCAGCATCACATCATTAATTTCTTTCCTTTTCAATTTTTTTTTCTCTTTTAAAGTTATACAATAGCTTCCTAATAAGCGATCGCTTCATGTTTGAGCACGATGAACGTTTCGTGCTGACATGAGAATGGAAAACTGGAGCATTTTATTTAATGTGGATGGAGAATATTATTATTTAAATCATATATTTATAAGGTGATGTCATTTACTAATTAATAATGTAAAAAGAACATTCTTCATAAATATAATATTAAATACAGTGAGACTTCTCTATAACAATATTGTTAGACACTATAAAAGTTAATTTTTTTATTGGAACTAATGGATCACTACCAACTAAGCTAGGTGGGCAACAGACTAACATTTTAGTTACTTCTGGAATGACAATTCAGAAATATGACTATATTCATTCAACAAAGACATTAATTACTCACTATTATTTCAAGGTTAATTAATTCTTTTACGGATTGTTAAACCAAACATACAACTATTATGACACTACAATATTTTCCTTAATACATTTGGTTGGAATTTTTTGAAGATAATAAATTATAAAATATCTCATTAGGATGCCTAATTATTAAAAAAAAAAAAAGGGCTAGTCTTAGCGCATTGGTAGAGTGGTTACCTTGGACCTTTTTGAAAAACTACAAAAAATGTGATATATGCACACTGTGTGAAGAGCCGAGGGTCTATCTAAAATAATCTCTTTATCCTTACAAGCAGGGTGAACCTATCTTGCGTGAAGCGGTGTCTTCATAAAATATTCATATAAATTACATGAATATTTTTACTGAGCAAACGGCCTTGCTTAGTTTCACTGATCATGCATTTATTCAATTCTTTAAATATTGATATCGTTTATAAAAATTCTGCATACGCCCTGTTTATAAGCTAGGAATAAAGTCTGCGTTCAATTTATTCTTAATCAATCGCACTTGTGAAATTATACTGAATTTATTTATGATGCTTAACAAATTAAATGTCATCTTGTGTCAAAGTTGGGAAATTAAACTAAGGGAACAGATCCTTGTATTTAAGTTAGGGAATTAAATTGTGGGGGCCAAGCAATAAAGATATCATACAAATCTAGAAATAAATTCAGAGCCATATTTTTGCAGAAACTGAAGAAAATTTTAGAAGTTGGCAGACATTGTCCTTGACTCTTTGTCCACCACTTCTTCCCTACTTTGATTTTTTTTTTTTTTTTTTTTCTGTGTGTAATAGGGTCGTGCATAATTTGGTATATATTGAATTACCAATTGAAACCAAATTTTTTGATATTCCGATATTTAATGTAGTATTTTGTTTATGTTTTTAAACATATTATATGCTATTGATATTTACAAAAAAAAAATATTCAAATATCGATATTGAACCGAAATATACACTAACTTACACAATACACATGTTTTAGAGACACAGTATTCTAGTTTTTCCAGATATTTCTAGCATGCCTATTTAAATTATACTATGTATTAACAGAGTAACTATATAAAGATCAGTTTCCTATAGCAAGTTGTTACCATTTTTATCAGATTATTAATAATATTAATCATTATAGATTTACCTATAAATTATAATAATGATATTGACTTATTCTCCTCCCTAGTGCAGTTGAATAATAAGAATATGAAATCTAGTAAATATATCCTATCTAGTGTTAACAAAAAAAAGAAAAAGAATAGCACATGCTTTCATTTCAAAGGTAATGTTATGGTTTTACTTCAAAAAATTACTAAGATTTAGAGCTAATAATTTACCTTATTCTATCTGTTCTATGAAAATTTTAATATGTTTTAAAAGGCAGAATTAGGACTCGTCCGGGTCTCGCCCTAGGGCGGAAAACTCGTAAAATGCCCCTGGGCTTATGTGTGTGCCTTAGTTCTGTGAGGCTTACGCCTCGGCCGTCGGGGTTTATGCCTCGGACACGCCCAACGCCCAGCGTACTGGGCTCGCCTAATAGAACTTTATGCAATTGAGTGTAACTAACCTTGTAAATGCACAATTTTTCTTAATAAATCGTTGACTATTCAAAATTACTTTTTTATTAATCATAAATCATTAAGTTGAGAGTATTGTATGTCATAATTAAAATAAAAATTATAGCACGTTATCCACTAAGACTGCTATGATAATAAATTTTAAATAAATATTTCATTTAAAAAATATCTATTTATTAACTTTTGTTATGTCTTTATTATATAATAGTCCATAATTATTTCCTAAATATTTTTTTTTTGATGTTTACGTGATTCAATACTTATTAATGTAATAGTTTTGTATTAGCTATTAACTATTTACAAATAATTAATTATCATGGGTATGGTCAATTATGTGTCACTTTATTAACTTGTTGAAACTTAAAAATAAATGATGCTAGAGAATTATATTTAAATTGCAAATAATATTTTATATAAATTATCTTTCAAATAGAAAGCATATTAAATAAAAGGAGTATTTTATTTAAAAAAATGTCAAATTATAATATCGAAATTCTTTCAAGATTCATTACTCCTTAAGAGATATGTATAAAATTTCGTATCGAATACATTACTTTTGTTGTTTGAGTTGTAACGACATTGCAGCTAACTTGCATATCATGACATATGTCATACTTTTCGTATTATCATGGTTGAATTATAATTTATAAATATTTTAAATAAATTATTTATTATAATTTTGTGATTTTAATATAATTTTTATAATTATTTTTAATTTTATACTATCTTAAAATTCTTGAAATTAATAAAATTTAAACATCTGTGGGACTTACGCCCCATATCTCAGAACTTACACCTCACCTTATCAGAGGTAAAACGCCTCGCCTCACGTCCCCGCCATCTAATGGGAAAAAATGGTAAAACATTTCAGTTAAAGAACATATATTAGTTTGAGAAAGTCCAAATATGTAAGAATACGGCATCTAATTTAATATGAAATGCGGAAGTTAATAAATAAATTTTGAAGACGATAACTCAAACAATAAAATAAAAAATATATTATAAGAGAATATTAATTATGACGAGGACTGATTTAGTCGACCTATATAATGAGAAAACTAGTATAAAAGAAAATATAAAAATTATTAAGAGAAAAAGATCCCCCTAAACAAGACTCTCTTAAGAGATGTTATTATGTTTTTATGTGAAAGAATGATCCTCAATTTATAGATGTCCACGACTTTTTCCTCCAAAAAAATGAATATGTCAAATATGAAAGAGATTTATATTTTTTCTCAAGGAAAAGTAAAATTAATAATGATAAATATTTTACTTTCCTTCAAGTAAGGATAGGTAGAAAGTTTCGGGTGGAACAAGTGCCAAAGCAGCAACTCAGTTTGAACTTTGAACTATGACAAAGAAGTAGTTGCAACATTTACCAGCACTATCTTTTCGAAGATTTCTCGCCCAATAGTCTCTAACTTTCTTCATCTTCTTATTCTTTGGAGACAACTTGACTAGAATTTTTACTGTCTAAGAAAAACGGGATATATTTACGGTATTACTTAGATATTTTTCTTTTTCTTCGAGAAATTCTTTTCTTGAGCCGGGGGTCTTTTGGAAATAGTCGTTTTACTTTTACAAGTTAGGAGTAAGATCCACGTACACACTACTTCCCTCCCCCAAACCCCACAATGTGAGAAGGCACTGAGTTTGTTATTGTTATATATATTTGGATATTTTGATGACCTTCTTATAGTGTCTCAACAGAGCAAACTGACGAAAGTGCGTAATGAATTGAGAGTAGTTCTTTTCAATAGTTTCTTCTATTTAAAGTTAAACGGCTTGCTTCTTATGAGCCAAAAATTAACAAGCGCTATGCATTTTAAGCAGCGTATCACGTATGGACATAAAAATTGCAATTTTTGAAAAAAATAGTATTTGGAATCAGTTAGAAATGTTATTTGGAATTTGAAATTATATTGAGACATACCTTTCACCTGAAGACATATTGTAGTTTTACGAGGGGAGATTTTTTTTTTTTTTTTAAAAACTCATTTTCGAAAAATCTCCAAAAACTTAAAAAAAAATCATGCACAAACACATTTTTGCAAGAAAAAAGAAAAAAAAAAACTATGGACAAAACAGGTCCTAAATGTACCGGTGACGAGTGCTCAAATTTTTGTAAACATAATTTACATAAAGGACTAAAACTGTTCAAGTGTATATTTAAAGGACTGTAATAGACCAATCCCCAAAAAAATGGGACTATTTTGTCATTCTCTTGCCCATTCAACATGATGACTTGTAAAATTTGACCCAAGATGAAATTTGAGTTTTCTTGCCATTTAACGAATATTTGTCAGCCTCATATCTTGTAAGACGAGAGTATATAACCAGATATTGTATATAACTAGCTATAATTCACATTTCATATCTGAGCTGCGTTCAGTGACAAGTCAGTTGTATTTAATACATCTTACTAAAAAATAAAATGAAAACTAACAAATACTAACTCTGTAAATGTTACAGAAAATGCAAAAGGAATAAGTAAAGAAAAGTTAAAATCAGGCACAAAAGTTTATCATAGACTTGATGTTGAAGGCGGCTCTCAAGATTGTAACCGGTTTTGACACAACTCGTACAACAATGACTGCATCCGAACTCAAAACTAGACCTGCATAAATATTAACGATATCATCAAATCAAAAGAAAACCATGAATTTACAATATTTCTCCGCCATAGACGACACAATGATGAACTACTGATAGATGAGATTAGCGCAATTTTACACACACCCATTTTACAGCTCGTCAGCTAGGAGAGAAACTGAAACTGAACTCGGACGACTGGACAAATAAAGAAAGTTGACCTATAGAGAATCTCATGCTAAAGGTACACCGATATTCTAGAAGGCAAGTAAAGTTTATTATTATACAAGAAAGGTTGAAACTTGACACGATTCATCTTGCTTCTATTTTTTATTCACTGGAAAGTTAATCGACTAATAGTTTGTCAGTCAACAAATAAAAGGAGCTACACCAAAAAATGAATAATAAATACCCAAGAAATTACAGAGCTCATCACCCCCCAATAAAATTAAAGCTCAAAGGTCCTCCTTTTCTATGGTATATGGACACGGGCAACCTAGATATTAGCAATAGCGCGGAGGCATCCATTGAATTCCTATTGTTATTCCCGCAATGTGAAGAGAATGATGAAAAAGTTCTATACCACAGAATAGCAGTTCAACCTATCATAATTAGTATCTGCGAAATTCCTGTCTTGGACTCAATTATTATTTTCCTCGTAATATATGCCAGACTATGACCTCAACATACCCTTCATGGACACTCAAATAAACACTAGGTAGTAGCTCCATTCCAAAAAACTATTCTTCTCCTGGCTCAACGGGCGTATATCCTCACAAATGAAGTCTATGTAGTATATCCTAACAAATGGGTTTAATGTTCGTTTCTAAGGAGCTAATACTATGTTCTGCGTCTATAGGACTAATACTGGGAAACATCACTCAAGGACTCAAACAAAGACTTAAAACATCATGTTCAAGTAAATAACCCAGGAATAGCTACAATAAGCATTAAGCCTCATAAATGTGAAGTACATTAGAGTGATTGTGTTAAACTAAAGTAAAAGAGATCATGAATGCATATTTTAGTATCATCATCAAAGGGATACTGCTTACCTTTTGCAGTAGGTTAAACCTTGTATTCATGAACACGCATCCATTTCGTAGATGACCACTTGTTACCCTTAATCACAGGGCACCCACCTATAACAAGACAAGATAATTCAAATTAGTTGTCAACGAGATCTGCTATAGTCATGAGAACTGCTAAATAGTAGAATTATTGATCCTTCATGTGCAATAAGATGTTAATCACGTAGAATTAAGCTTCTTAAATCAATCAGCAGCCATATCAGAACCTACTCTTAGTGGACATTACTCACCGTGCAAGCTTGAAGGATCGAGAGCAGCGTCAGGCTTCATGCTCCAGAAGAGCAAAGCATCACCCATCTTTGGTTTTACAGAGAGTCCACCTTTTCCACATTCAGATAGCTCATTCCACCAAGGAACCGCACTAAAATTTCCCTTGGCAGTAGGAAATACAGTTTCTCCCCCTTCTTCCACATCTGATCTGTGATGCATCAAGAGAAATTAACCAGAGTAACCCATGAATATTATATAAGCATAAACCTCACTGAGGGAAAGTCACTTACAAGTACATCAAAACCGTAGCAATGCGTTGACCACCATTTATAGTATTGAACTCATCGGCAAAGTAATCAAAGTGTGGCTCATACTTTTGCCCAACTTCATAGTGGAGAATTTGAAGACCTTCACCATGCTCTAAAGACAGAAGCAGAAGCATCAATCAAAAGAGAGGCGGCATATATTATATTGTATATCAACTTGTATGGAGTTTCTTCTAGGCCTATCTTAGATCGAGGTATCACAAAACATTAACCAGATTAATAGCAAATAACACAATGCAAATTCATACAATCACATCATTTGGTATAAAATCTGCATACCTACTGGTATAAAAGTGAAATCTGCAATCCTTTTCTCTATAGTCCTGACTACTTTATCTTGTCCCCTGGAAAGAAATGTTCCAGAACTTGTTCGAACTCTGCCAGGGAGGTTTAAGAATTAAAATAATGTGACAATTGAAAAGAATTGACTGCCACCAGAGCAAGCAAAAGAGATGCTTACTTGCTGTCTGTACTCTTGCCAGTAGCACTGTCGACGACAGTTGACTTCTTCATATGAGGCTTGCCAAGATTAATCAGATATTCACATTCGTCTTTTGACTGCCCAAGAAATGGGGAGTAAGTTCAGACTAGCGACTTCTTCAAAAACCAGTAAATGCATCGCTCAACAGACCCAGCGTTAGATATGCTCTAATTAGAACATTACCAACGACTTCTTTAGATACCAGCAAATTTATCAGCCAATGAATCATTTCTTCTTATTTCTTTTTTGAAAAGGTAAACGTTATTATCAAATACTACAACCTTTTTTCCATTATGTGGCACTATTTCCTTGTTAGTTTGTCCGAAGAAGAATGTCACATTTCTATATTTGGAAACAAATTTAGCTTTAAACTTCCTATTGTACCCTCAAATGGCATGCTTTTTATAGCCACATATATCTCATGGCATGTTTCAGACCAAGTGGCAAGTTCTAGATTTTTTCTTTCTTTCTTAAACATCATACATAGTCAAACACCGCTACATAAATTGAAATGAAGGGAGTATCTAACAACACAAAGATTGTGTTGTAATTACATCCCAGCAAAAAGGACGAAAAGTAGAACCTGGCTATCTATGTAGTGAATCAAAATATTCTAGCAAGGTTTCAGCATCACTTAATCTACAAGAAAAGGAAATCAAAATATAAAGTCTGGTCTGATCTTCAGAATAGAGCTTTATTGTCCTTTAAAGCATCTTTTATTTCTTTTCTTTCCATAGCCACCACCATATGCGAGCTGGCAATGAATCCTTTTTTTTTTTGAAAAGGTAAGTCTTATTACTAAATAACAAACAATACAATATCAGCAATGAAACATTGGGGATATGCTATGATGAGGACACTAGTATCAATATTTAAAATGACAGAAAACCAAGTTTAAGTGACCTAGATGGTCTATAATGGCAGAAAAGTGCATTTGGTTTTTTGCAGTGCACAAGCAAATTGCATATCAATACCAATGCGGATTTTTAAGAAAGAAAAAGAATACAGGAATCAGACTGTTGTCATCCCTCAGATGAGCTTTGTACATTGATCTGTATCCATTCCAAATTCAGAATACTGTGCTCTTCCCAAATTTTTATGGTATAGAAATCAATACCAAGCGCAAACATTTCTCATTTCCTACACAAGACGGTCTTTCTGGCCACTATGAATGGATATTACATTTTTTTTTTTGAATGAATATCACGTCAATAGAGTAGGTTGGATGATGTGAATTTGTGAGTGCAACAATAACGTACCCAGTGTAATCCCACAAGTGGGGTCTGGGGAGAGTAATGTGTACACAGACATTACCCCTACCTTGTGTAAGTAGAGAGATTGTTTCAAATAGATCGTCGGCTCAGGCAAGCATAAGCACAACAGTAAAGAACGAGAGATGCAGTAATAAAGAAGCAAAAGGGAGCAGTAACAACAGCAGGCTAAGAATAAAACCAAGGCAGAAGCAACATCAGGTAACTTGACTTAAGTATAATCAAACGTCCAAAACGAGTCACATGAGCACCTCTACCTGGTAAAATAGTTGTGAACTCCAACGGGAAACCATTCATTTCTTCTTTATACTGCTACTCATGCACAATGCATTAAAGATATTCTTTTTTCAGATCAGGAAAAGTTTAAAGGAATATTATTTCCAAATATATAAATATGTCATTCTTTTTAAACAAATTAAAATGGAAATATGTCGCATAAATTGGAATCGAAGGGGTATATCTTAAGGGAAGTACCAAGAAGTTATGGTATACAACAGCTCTTGGTTCCCATGAAATCACTTCAGCCCACTGATCTCCTTTTCCACCATCATCATCTCGTCTGCGGAAAAAAAAATCTCCATAAAAAAGATCAGATCCCTATCCAATTTTATGCTTTATTATGTCTAAATAACCAGCAATTAGTAAAAAATTCAATGAGAATTAGTGAATTACCTTCCAAGTGCGTTGTGCGCAATGGAGCTAAGATCATGTGCTTTTTGAGATCCTTTAGAACTGAAAGGAATCGAGAAAATTCCAAAAGCGAGAAGAATCAAAACGAGAAGAGATAATCCAATAAATACGGCAAAGACCAGCGTCGAATTCGATGATTTACGCGTTAGACCACCTCGGACGTGCCTTCCTTTGACTACCATTGTTACTAAATAATAAGGTTTGTAAGTTGGATTAGGATTTAGGAATATAACCCTAAAAATTGAATTGGGTGGTAATCTTCTTCAGGTGGGAATTTTGAGTTACAGTATAAGAAGTCTGAGTCGCTGAAATAAATGGTGGCTTTCTTTGAAGTTTCAATATATTGAAAACACTTTGGACAATTGAATTGTTTTAGTTTTTTTTGTTTTCTTAAAAAAAAAAAAAAGGACTTTAGACTTTTCACTCATAAGACAATTTCATTTCTCTTGCACTTTTGTATCTCTCAATTAAGTACCTAGTAATTTTGAAGACAAATTATGCTTGAATTAATTATATTGGAATTATCGATTTTATTGTTTTTTCTTGAATAACTTATTATGGAATTACTATTCCACCCTTTGGGAGGTATAAATTATTCTGGTTCTATTTTTAATTCCAGATAATTCGTCCCAAGATTAGTAACCAGAGTATTGCTAAATTATTATCACAGGATCATTTATTCATTTTAACCCATTGTACCTATTGACCCCTTTTGTTTCCTTTAGAAGTTAAAATTACGACAATTTTATTAATCACCAGGCCATGTTTACTTTCTGATTCTCTCTTACGATGCATAAAGTTAGACAAATTATTCTTTTTTATTATGTAGAGTTTTATATGGCAATTTGTATTAATTATAAAATAAATCAATATCAATTATTGATCACGCCCAACTATGTCTTATAAAAAGGACAATGCGGTCGTTGCAAATATAATCCGGTTTACAAGTCCGGAGTCGAATCCCACAGAGAACTAAGGTTTAGCTACAGTTGTTCACTATTACCAAGAAGACAAGCTTGAACAATTCCTAACTTATAGATATTTAGATTCTTGTGTTTAAATAATTAACTAATACATTAAAATAGTAAATTAACAACTAAATATACTAAGGGTTAGAGACAAAATTAAAGAGGTCTAGAGTTATGATTTCCCCAATTGTCGGAATCCTTCTCACTATGTCTTCTATAATTTCGCCTAAGTATTCTCTACCAATCATGAGCACTCTTATTACCGTAAATCTCTCCCGAGTAATTACGACAATTTGCTAGACGCACTCTCCCGAGCTACGCTAGCTGGCTTTTAACACAGCTCACTTCAGATCGCACCCAAGGTTTCGTTATCCCTAATCTCACCTTTAAACCCTCGGTTATTGATCCCGCATATACTCTAGGAGTGGTGTTGTCCAACAATGACCTAAATATGCACTATCTCCCGAGTTATGCATACTAAATAGGCACGGCTAATTGAGAGCTCTTCAACCAACCACAATATAAACGTAGTTGAACAAATAGAGAAAAGCTATGGCTCAATTATATAAAAACATAACAA
>MU670010.1:82799-93483 GCA_026770625.1 Nicotiana glauca | reverse complement strand
AATTAACTCGATAAAAAACTCGAGTGCACCCTACTAGTCCCACAAAAAGTAAAGAGTGTTGGTCCCACATCCTAGCCAAGCCTTCAATTGTTGTGGGTTGCTTGTTTCAGATTCAAATTTTCAATTCTTCAACTTTCCAAAAAATTATGTCGAAACTCGTATAAATAATGCATATTAGTTGTTTTGAATGTGTTCCATGTTGTTTTGTATTTTTTTGCGATTAAACTAGTATGTTATTTTTATCCGGACTAAGATTGAGAAATCACTATTATTTGTTAATAAAAATGTTAATAAATTATTTTTACTATTTTATATGTATTTTCGTGAATGTTTTGTGATTAAAATGTGTTATTTTTATCTAGTTTAGATTATTTATTTGCTTAAAGACTAGTAATATAATGCCCTTTTAGCGTACTAAAATGTAGAGCCTTTTAGCGTAGTATCCCTGTAGTTTAAGTATCTCTTATACTGATGGATCAAACACAAGCTCTGTCCAATTTACAAAACTTAATTATTTAATTTACGAACAAACATATACAATTATAAAACTAACATGTAAAATAATAAAACTAACACATACAAGAATTAAAGATAGCTTGGTGTTACTGGGCCTCAAATATCGAGTCTGGAACCCATATACGAATACTTTGTCCAATTAAATATTGTGTAATTATAAAAATTAATTATTTAATTTACAAAACTAACATATAAAATTATAAAACTAACATGCAAAATAATAAAACTGACACATACAAGAATTCAGGATAGCTTGGTGCGACTGTGCCTCAAATATCGAGTATAGGACTCATATGTGAATAATCTGTCCAATTAAATATTGTATAATTATAAAAATTAATTATTTAACATACAAAAAAATATATAAAATCATGAAACTAACATGTAAAATCATAAAACTAACACATACAAGAATTTAAGATAGTTTTGTGCTACTAAGTCTCAAATATCAAGCGTGTAACCCATATGTGAATATTTAATAATAAAATATTATATAATTATAAAAATTATTTATTTAATTTTCAAACAAACATGTAATTAATGTTATTTAATTTACATTAGACGATATGGACGTGAAGCCTATGCATCCCGGACCTTTCTGCGATGAGCTATTGTCGTTACAGGGTGATCATAGGCCCGCCCACATATGGGAGGGAGAGTTACTGGCCTAGACTCTCCGCGTCAGGAGAGTGGACGACATGTGAGATTTTATGAAGGGCAAAGTTGTCCATCCCCGTATAGTCAGACGCCTGCGGGATACGGGCTTCTGCAGGATTTTGGAGATCGGGCGGCTACAGCTCGATTGGAGATTCACACATTCCACCTACCCATTAGTGAGGCTACCATCACACTGCAGGATGTGGAGGTTTTATATGGGCTACCCGTTGATACACCCCGTCTCATTACCGCATAGCATGAGAGAGATGGCACATATGCAGTACCTGGACATGATGCAGTACCTTACTGGTTTCCGACAACAGGATGAGACAACACAGACATGGTCCAGTCGCATGAGTTTGACAGCTATTCGACAGCATTTGGAGATATTGCACCTCGACATCAATGGCGAGACAGATTATCTGCATATTCACCGATATACGAGGTTGCTGCTACTCCCTATGTTTGGGGGGTCTTGTTCTCGAACACTTCGGGGAACCTAGTCAGCTTGAGATTTCTTCATCATCGTAAGCGGCTAGATGGTTTTCCCTAGTACAGCTGGGGTACTGCTGTCCTTGCCCACTTGTACAAGCAGATGTGCCGGGCGAGCATGGGCACCCAACATGACGTATATGGATTTTTGCCGCTGCTACAGGTGACAACATATTCGAATACTCTATTCATTATAACATATCTATTAAAAATATATCTTAAATTTTACGTCAACTTCGTATGTTAGGTTTGGGCTTGGGAGTAGTTCATGCAGTTGCAGCCACATCTACCACCATTACCTCCGAATGTACCATCTCTGTTTCTCCCTCTAGTTAGGAGGTGGGCTCTCCAGCGGGGATACGTACACATCTACGAGGCTCGGCATAATCTCCCCCTTTGAGAGGGATTTGTTGGATATGCCGGAGGGTGCACAGATAAATGTATACCTAGGTTTACTTGGAATAGCTTCATATGTGTTGTGTAAACTCACATTTTCTGTTGTTACTTAATAGTTCATCTGGACACCATACAGCGAAGAGTTGATAGGTGGCCGACCTGATTATTGCTCGGCCGACCGACTTATTTGGAGCTCTTCCGTCCTAATGATGTGCCTCGATATTATGGAGCATCATGCCACGGAGCGAGTACTTCGCCAGTTTGGCCGTCCACATATTGTACCGAGACCGCCCACATGGCAGCCCATACATTACCAGCGGGATGATCGTTCTAGGGTGGACGATGCATATGTGACATGGCTAGAGACGTAGGTCGATACTTGGGACCGGTGAGCTCACCTGATTCCTCCCCCCTTCACCGAGCCGGATGAATACTTTTCATGATTATATACCCTGGTACCGCGGCATTACCCGACTTTTCATCGGGTATCCCATTCATCGAGCTAGCGGTTAGTACATTTCATATGTTGGGGCGGCACGAGACAATGATATATTATTTGGTATTCTTACTTATATAACAGTAATCTAGCGTTACATAATGTATATTTTACATGTTATGCAGGCTATTAGCCTACATCTATTCTAACAGTTGGGACTGCAGATGCAGCAACATGCCGGCGAGGGAGCGGTCATTTTCCACGATTATGGCCGACAAGTTACAAATTTGGTTGCCAGGACACTACAGAGAGCCCGAGAGGATGAGTGCTTAGTACACGACCTTGCTTATGTGGCGCTAGAGAATTACCATAGAGGTAGGGCTTCCCACGAGATAGGGGACAATGAGGCAGGGATGTCCTACGGGGTCGTGGGGGCTGGCGATGAGGTGGTCCCCAACAAGGGAGCGTCGAGGCACCTGTTGAGGATGTTGGAGCTGGTCTGTCGGGTGACCTCCATGAGCCATTCAAGCATCACAGTAGCATGTCGTCATTCAGCCTTCAGCTGCCGCTCACTTTAAGGACTTCACAGGTGACCCCATCAGATCCATTGTTGATCACAGTCACGAGCATTACCGGAGAGCATTGTGCTCACTACTTTCAAGGCCCATCGACCGCTGCTGAGGATCGACCGACCCGAGATATGGATAGTGGGCGCCGGTTGAGTTATGGCTCATTATCGACAGCTTTTGGAGATCTTTCACAGGCGCAGGTATGTTTGTATTACTATTAAATTTAAATTTGTTTTAATCTCATTTATTTGACATAACTAACTTTATAATTTTCTTATTAAGTCTTCTTCCCCGTCCATCACAGAGCCTACTTTGTGTGATGCTGACTTGGATGCGACAAATGCTTATATTCATGAGCCCGAGGAGACCATGATAAGATAATTTTTTTTAACTTAACATGTACATTACTAACATATATTTTCATATACTAAGCTGACTTATTATTTTGTAGGTTGCTTCAGGACCGACGACCCCTTCTATCGATACTGTCAGCACTACTGACAATCATGCTGCAACGCATTCTGCAATAAAGAGGCGACATGATGAGGATGATCCTGATAGCGTAGCCTGGTGGGATGGGATGCGCCTCAGACTAGCGGTTGCATGAAGCACACAAGGTGTGGGACACATTGATTTTTTTTTTTTGTATTTTATGTAAATAATGACAACAATTTTTTATGTTTACAATATATGCACATTATGTTTTTATTTCCCTGGTACTTCTTTAGTTTAATGATATAACACAAACACAAACATAGCAACTTAACATTATTTACATTCAGTACAACTAATAAAAACATATGACATGGAAAATAAAAAGATAAAGTACTACACTCAACACATACATGTCATTGTTTGGTCGACGAGCGCCTAGTATTCTCTGCTCCAATCACTTAAATTTCTCTTCCAGCTTATTTTTTTCTTCTTCCGCCCCTTTTAGTTTCTCCTTAAACGCCGCAATTGCTTGTTTATACATAGTCTCATCATTCCAGTGTCTCTTGGTCAAATCATGATAATACTGCAAAGACTCTTTGTAATATTCTCTTTATGGAAAGTTTTGCTATTTGTTATGGTTAAGCGCGGAAAATAACTAGAATGTACCCGTTATTTATAGGCAAGGCAACACACATAATATATTATTTAACCACATTATTCTCATACATATCATAGTATTTAACTGCGCTATGCTTTGCGTGCTAAAGATTCTTTCCGATACAAAAAGCTTTTTCGCATGCGGGAAACTTTTCAGATCGACAAGACAACACACATAAGTAGTATTTAATCACGTTATGCTCACACATAACATAGTATTTAATTGCGCTATGCTTCGCGTGTTAAAAATTTTTTGGATACAAAATAGCTTTTTCACAGGCGGACAACTTTTCAGATCGACAAGACAACACACAAAACTTAGTATTTAACCGCTATATGCTCAAACATAACGTAGTATTTAACCACGCTATGGTTCACGTGTTAGAGATTCTTTTGGATACAAAACATACTTTTCGCAGGCGAGCAACTTTTCAGATTGACAAGAAAACACACATAACGTAGTATTTAACCGCTCTATATATATTCACATATTTATCAAACATCTTCCTCTTCTGGCAATATAATTTTCTAATAATTTTAGAGTGAAATTCGAAAGTCAACGTAAAAGTTTTCTGTTTTTTAATCCAATACTATTTTTGATTGCATGAACGGGAGGAAGAAATTCATTAATTTACTCAACTGAAAAATGTTAAATATCAATAAGATTTAACAACAATGAAAACATAATTTTATTTGATACATCTTGCAACATAAACATGTACATACACTTATTACAATCATATTACGAAAATAAAACACTACGTGTATCCTTGATAGTTGGGCACATTAGATGAACTTCCACCAAGAGCTGGATTACCACTGCCACCCAAAATAGCTGAAGGATATTTACGATGGTCGTGCACTATTTGCGAGCATATGCCACATTTACGTGCATAAACAGTATTACCAATATCCATTTGTTTCTGTATACGTATTCTTTTTGCACTTGTAGCTTACGAAAATAGTCCACACACTATTTTAAATGGTTCCGACGGCCAATAATGCTCAGCACGCACTGGCTGCAACTACCCACTATATATGTTTAAGTATGTAGCAACACTGTATTGCTTATCAACATAGTTGGTTAGCCCTAAAACGGTATGTTGAAAGCACTTCATGGCATGTGAGCACGACATGTGGTAGATAGACCATTTCCCACAAGAACAAAACTTGTTGGATTCATTTACAGTGTGTATATTATTCCCCCGATTTTGATGTATAGCGGTGCGAACTTCAAAATATTTCGCTCGTTACAATATTGTAAAAATGAATGTCAATGTGCTCGCCTCCTGTATTTCTCAAATATTTTCATTGGTATTGGCATAAATTTAACACCCCTTTCAACCAATTTCGATGCACCTTTATACCTTTCAACAACACCTCCGCCATTTGTATGACATCCGCACTATGACAGTGACAGGCAATCCACGTACAGACTTCAATAACCCGTTTGAAGACTCCGACACATTTTTAGTTAGGGTTCCCCATCGCCTGCCACCATCCACATGCAATATCCACTTATGAAGCTCATATCACATCAACCAATGATAGGCTCTTTCGTCTTCCTTTCGGATCAATTCCATGAGCCTCCTGAATTTGCACTCCTGGTGATCAGTTGCAGCCATCCACATTAAATCATGCAAGTCCTTGTTGGGATATTTTTTCTGGAAATTGTCCTTCAGGTGCCTCACACAGTAACGATGGTATGCATACGGTTCCTGCCATTCAGGCAAATGCTCTACACAATTTAATATACCCCCATGCCGATCAGAAATTAGACAAATACCTGAACGGGTTTGACAACGTGCTCCTTCAAGTGGTTCAAAAATAGCGTCCACATCTCTTGGCTTTCATTGGTACATATGGAAAAATCTAGGGGAAATATTTGTCCATTAGCATCTACTGCAACGACGATCAATAACTTAATATAATACTTTCCATAGACAAATAACGTCTACGGAAATTACCGGACGGTAATGCACAAAATCATCAATTGCTAGTTTAAATGCCAGAACACGTATTTGAATATATATCCCGGTATTCCTGCACTTCACTCAAGCTTACATTCAACAATAGTCCCAAGGTTAAAGTGTTGCAATGCGGCCATGTATCTGGGTAGAGATGCAAATGACTTATCCCAGTCACCATAAATAATTTCAAATACACGTTTGTGCCAAAGATATGCCTTTATTTTGGTAATAATACACCCATATTTCTGGTGGACGAATGTAATACACTCTTTGATCCTGTACTTTATGGATGCTTCAATGTGTGGAATTAGTTGAAGAGAAATCAAGTCAACATCCAAGTTGAATTGATTCCCATTGAATGTGTCCATTTCACAATTATGAGTGCCAATATATTTACCCACTTTCCACAACCCTGTTTTCTTCTTGATCGCACACAACATCCAATGACAACCCCTAAACCATCCATGATAAATAGTATTGTATACATTCGAACTTAACTTCTATAACGTCATCTCACGATACTCTTTTACGCTGTACATTTTCACCGCCCTGCTTAAGCGCGCTTTATCAGGAAAAGGCATGCCCCAACACCGTTGGTCTAGACTCATCCCACATTGCTATCCGAATTTCATCAAAATTCCTTGCGAGGGAATCCACATCCGGAATACTTGGAAAATGATCAAGGTAGGGAATATGTTTTGAATGAAATGACACATGGGACTCGTACAGTCTTGGTCTAACGGGAGGTGGAGCATGCTCCCTCGTCAAATCAGGTTCAACATTTTCTTCTTCCTCGTCATCACCCTTGTCAAGGAAGGGTGTGTCATCTCCAGACTCATCAGCATTGTTGTCATAATCACTATTATCTTCCTGACTCTGCGCATCTGCCAAATCCCGAGTAAATACATCGTCTACAGGCAACTGAGCGAGGATAGGACCATCAAGTTGATCGTTTTCACTGCACAAACAACAAAATAATAAGCTACTCAAATTGATATATACTTTACATATAGCTATGTCACTTCACTTACAAGTCGTAATGTGTTGACATTCCATGACGAACATTATCATTTTGGTGATAACTCTTGGATGGACCACCATAATCCAACACACGAAAACTACGCATATTCCAACTGGGTGTGGGTTCATAACTTGTAAAATTCATATTTGGACGGTACTCCCTGTGGAGTATATGGTGTTAATAAAAAATCAATACAACAAAAAAATATCGTAACACAAAGGAAAATTGATGTTTACCATTCATCTTGTGGATTATGTATAGTATGAGAGAAATTATTTCCTTGCTCTTCATTCGCCCGTGGAGATAAGTTCAAATCCGGCCAAACTCTTTCAGCGGGAACCTGTTTGGCTAAAACTGCTCCAGAATTATAACCCGATGATTGAGGTTTATCCCTGTTTTGTGCAACCTCATTATTGCGAACTTCTTCAACCTTCACGTACATTTCAAAATTTTTTATCAAAATTAATTCCCGGTATTCATCCTGAGTCCCCAAAAAATCTCTCAGAGTTTCATCATCCTCGATGTTAATATCATCGTAACAAGCAATGCCTTGCGGAGTAACAGAATACGGATATCTTCGGTTACTTTAAGGTTCACCAAACGTTTGCTCACATGTATTTTAGTACACAACAAGGATACCCGTCTATCGTACTTCATTGTAATTAGTGGCAACTTAATATGACATGTGGAGATAAACTATAGCTTATTGAATTATTCGTTACCACAACCTAACCCCCCAAATATAATGAAACTCTTAATTTTCGCTCTTCAGACATTATGACAAAATATTTGAGAATTTAACAAGAAGAAAAATTTAGCAGGAGTTAGAATATTTCTGAATGAATTTTCGTAAAATCCTTAACGCCTTTAAATAAGGAAATTCCTAATCCGGGGGAGGGGGGTCAAATTTTTCGAGGTAAAATGCCTTTTAGAAAAGCGTTTGCATATTTGAATTATTGTTATGATAAGCACAACAGAGTTATTGATGGGCCCACAAAATATGCATAACGCCTTTTATTAAGGCATTATACATTCATGTCTTTTCATATTCAGGTATAACGCCTTAATAAAAAGCGCTATATGTATAACACCCTTTTAAAGGGCGCTATACCTTAACGGGGAAATCGGTCGTTAAGGTATAGCGCCCTTTAAAAGGGCATTATACATATTTTGGTTACTAAGTTTTTTTTCACATATTTCCGTTATTTGATACCAAAAGAATCACATTTTGGTTCCGGACTCCATTTATGAGAGCTATAGTTACTTTATCTTCGTGGTAATCCTAATCACATTGTACTGGCTTCATGATTGAGAGGAGATAATTTGATCATAATATTATAGGGTTAGAATTTTAATAGTCTATAACAGACCACTGAACTCAGAGGGGTCGTTTAGTATGATGGATAGGCAAAAATAATTCTGGATATAAATTTAGTACCATATTATCCTTTGTTTAGTTACTAAATTTGGTTTAAGTTATTCCAAGATTAAAAATAATACCCAAATAACTTATCCCTACTCAAAGGGTAAAATAATAATCTCAGGATAAATATCCCATAATAAAGTGTAAAATCGCTAATCTCTAGCCTATGGGGAACCCCCTAGGTGTACCCAGGCACCTTTCGATGAATGGTTTGGTGAATATTTTTTGTAAGTTTATATGAGAAAGGACGATTCCTTAGTTCATAATAGAGTGTCAAATTTTCTATAGTTGCAGAAAGAAGTCAATTCTCAAAAGCAAAGAGCGCGAGTGGTAAAATTGAAGTTTATCACTCGTCTCGTGGATTATGTTCCGTATGAGATAAATTATAATAATTCTGGATATAAATTTAGTACCATATTATCCTTTGTTTGGTTACTAAATTTGGTTTAAGTTATTCCATAATTAAAAATAATACCCAAAAGGTAAAATAATAATCTCAAGATAAATATCCCATAATAAAGTGTAAAATTGCCAATCTCTAGCCTATGGGGAACCCCCTCGGTACCCAGGCACCTTTCGATGAATGGTTTGGTGAATATTTTTTGTAAGTTTATATGAGAAAGGACGATCACTTAGTTCATAACAGAGTGTCAAATTTTCTATATTTGCATAATGAAGTTAATTCTCAAAAGCAAAAAGCACGAGTGGTAAAATTGAAGTTTACCACTCGTCTCGTGGATTATGTACAGTAGGAGATAAATTATAATAATGATATAAATTTAGAACCATATTATTCTTTGTTTGGTTACAAATTTGGTTTAAGTTATTCCATGATTAAAAATAATACCCAAATAACTTAAAATAATACCCAAAAGGTAAAATAATAATCTCAGGATAAATATCCCATAATAAAGTGTAAAATTGCCAATCTCTATACTATGGGGAACCCCCTAGGTACTCAGGCACCTTTCGATGAATGGTTTGGTGAATATTTTTTGTAAGTTTATATGAGAAAGGACGATCTCTTAGTTCATAACAGAGTGTCAAATTTTCTATATTTGCATAAAGAAGTCAATTCTCAAAAGCAAAGAGCGCGAGTGGTAAAATTGAAGTTTACCACTCGTCTCGTGGATTATGTACAGTAGGAGAGAAATTATTTCTTCATTGCTCATTTTCCCGTGGAGATAAGTTTAGATCCGACCAAACTCTTTCAGTCTGAATCTGTTCGGTTAAAACTGCTCCAAAATAACAATCCAATGATTGAGTTTTATCCCTGATTTGCGCAACCTCATTATTGCGAACGTCTTCAACCTTCACGTACATTTCAAATATTTTTATCAAAATTAACTCCCCGTATTCATCCAGAGTCCCCAAAAAATCTCTCAGAGTTTCATCATCCTCGATGTTAATCTTAGCGTAACAAGCAACCCCTTGCGGAGTGAGAGAATACAGATATCTTCCGGTTACATTAAGGTTCACCAAACATTTGCTCACATGCATTTTATTACACAACAAGGATACCAGTCTATCGTACCCCATTGTAATTAGTGGCAACTTAATATGACATTTGGAGATAAACTATAGCTCACTAAATTATTCGCCACCATAACTGTCACGACCTAAAATCCACTAAGGGTCGTGGTGGCACCGGACACTACTGTCAGGCCAGCCAAGTCAAATACTAAATTAAATCTCGTTTAACACTTTTTAAATACAAGATTTTTCCTTCGTTATTTAGAAATTTTAAAGAATATATTTTCGAATCGAATTTAAAAGTTAAGTAATTAATACAATACTTCGATCCATCCCAGAACCCGGAGTCACAAGTGCATGAGCATCTACTGACAAGAGAAATAACATACAACATCCGTCCGGAATACAATGGATGGAAAGTAAATATAGTACAAAGGAAGGGACTACTCTAGCTGCGGTCGTCTTGAATGATGCAAGTCACCTAGTCCCAGCGCCATCCGTGCTGTTACGCCCAATAGGCTGCTAGAGGTGTATATATATCCGTGCAACAAAAATGCACAGAAGTGTAGTATGAGTACGTAATCAACGTGTACTCAGTGAGTGTCTCGCCTAATCCCGAAGGGGTAGAGACGAGATGGT